>JAKUCV010001813.1:0-16921 GCA_028386065.3 Turnera subulata
CAATTTCAAGAGGCAAAAGAGACACCTAATTAGACCCGTGTTCTATAACTTTCAAGAACAAACTCATAACCTGATTGTGTTTAAATTTTTGGTTGCCCATGAATGATTACACCTGGTAGATGGACAAAACCAATCCAAGATCAAAAATCAAAATGACATCGTCCAACCAGGGGAAAAGATTAGTTTTTGGCTATACCGTGTATATCAAGATTCACTTATAAAAGCCGAACTATTATTTGTTTCATAGTTTCTTAGTTTACTGACACCTAACCAATTCTATATTGTAAACTAGATGGCTTACCGAGTACTGCAATGACATAAGCATCAAAACCTTAAGACCCACCACTAGGCCTAACCACCTGTGGCCAAGCACACGCCAATCCTCATTGAAACTGACAACAATAACACTCCACAATGCAAACCCACCATCACAGGTCCATTCACCCACATGAATAGTAAAAACCCAATTAAAATCATGATCAAAAGAAGAGATATGGAAATGGGAAAAGAAAGAAAAGAGGATAAATGGAAGGGCCGTATTGCACAACGACTTACCAGCACAGTCGACAGCAGAGCCCAAAAAAAAAAAAGCAAACCCTCACTGGAGCAGACACGACAATGGTGGCAATGGTCGTTTCAAAGCAAGAGGAAAGGGGAGGCAAATCAGCAAGGAGAAAAAGAGAGGAGGAAGGAAGAAAAAGAGAGAGAGAGAGAGACAGCCATTTCAAAAAGAAGAGGAAAGAAAGAAAGAAAAAGGGAGGAGAGAGAGAAAAAGAGAAGTTTTTATATCCTAGGGTTAGGGTTGATTTCGGCCGGGACCAAAACGACATCAAGCTACAACCAAACCTTGAGTTTTATGCCTTAGCTCCCTCAAAACGACGTACTATAAGGCAAAATAACATCAAGCTATGTGCTTCTCCTTGAAATACAAATTAATTCCAAAACCTTAATAGGGTTATTCCACATAAAAGATATATTTCCACGGGAATAAATTAATAACATTAATTTTCTTGACCAAAAATAACCGGAAATTCCGCAAGGGTAAAATTGGAAATTAAATTCCAAAAATTAAAAAAAAAATTCCACAAAAATTAATTAACAAAAAATCGGGGCATTACAGAGGGAATTGGGCGGTGGCAGCGGCGAGAAGTGACGGCACTGTGTGACAGTGACTTCGCCGTTCTCTGTGACTGGTGCAGTGGCTGCAGGCGACGGTCAAGCGAGGTGGCGAGGAGGACAGCCGGTCGTCGGCGCGGTGCTGAGCTGGACTCGATGGACGCGAGCAGAGCAGGGGTGGCGTGACGCGGGCAGAGGCAGGGGAGAGGGGAAATCGGCGGTGAGGAGGAAGGAAGAGGAAGAGGATTGGTGGCGGCAGGTGGCTCTTTTGCCATGACGGAAAGGAAGAGATCCGGCCCTCTGTGCACGGCGGCGACTCGAGCTCAATCCCTCACGGGTGGTGTTGAGCTCGTCGTGGCGGTGCGTCGCGAGCAAAGGAGCCGGCAAGGAGGTGGAGGTGTGATCGGCGGATTCGGGCGGAAGGAGATGGTGGAGGGGCGGCTTCGAACAACAGCACGGCGGTCGCGACGGGTGGGTTGAGACGGGGACAGTGAGAGGGGCAGAGGTAAGAGGAGAAAGAGATGGGTGCAGAAAAAATGGGAAAGAGAAGGAGAAGATTAAGAAGAGAGAAGGGAAAGAAAACAAGAAGAGTACAGGGAAGAAAGGATAGGAGGGGCCGGCGTGTGGAAAATCAGGGAGGAAAGAATGAAAGAAAAAGAAAAGTGGGGTAGGGCGGCAGAAGAAGGAAAGAAAAAGAGAGAAAAGAAAGGAGAAAAGAAAAGAGAGAAGAGTGGCCACGTGGCAAGCCACGATTGGCCGGTCCAGATTTTTGTGTCGGGATAACGGAATCGCAGGGGTACTCCTGTCTCTTTCGGATTTCCGCCCCGAGTCCGAAAATACAACTTGGGCTCGGGAAATCCGATTAATACCCCTGAGCGTCGTCCAAGTCTCGGAATTGAAAACTGAGGCTCGGTTAACGAAAGACACTCCAAAACGCGTATCGGTCGAAACTACATTAAACCTTGTATTTAACATTTAAACTTAATCTTGAAAAACAAAAGCATGATTTAATAATTATTCCTTTACACAGTTCAAAGCAAATTTCCAAAGATTAATATGTTAAATATCACAAAAAATAAAAGAAAATTTTTTAAAAAAATTATATTTAACAAAAGTATCCCGTCAAAATAATATTACTATCAATGTTGATTAGGAAATAATAATGATAATGGTAACAACAACAACAACAACAACAACAACAACAACAACAACAACAACAATAATAATAATAATAATAATAATAATAATAATAATAACAATAATAACAATAATAATAATAATAATAATAATAATTTTGAGAGTATAACAATATTGAAAATAATAAAAATTAACTCGGATTGGTAAAATTCTTGATTAACCGCGATAAAATTTTATTAACCTCCGTAAAAGTCAAAATAGAATGGTAAAATTGGTAGAAAATTTACCCGGATCGTTACATAAAGTTTATTATAGTTTAAATTCTAATGAATAAATCTGACCCACTCTTTCACCACCAAGAAGCCCTTCTGTGGTTAGGTCCTCCAGCAGAAATTCTTGAACAAAGAAATATGTGTTTTATTCTAAAGACGCAAATACTGCAAAGTAAACTTGGTATTAGAAACAGAATCATCTTTAGAGTATGAAGTTTGTATGAAACGCCCCGACCCGCATTTACCGTACAGAGTAAACACGTACCGAAACTGTAACGACCCAACCAAACAACCCCAGCATACAGTGTATATGACAGAAACTCGGGCTCAACAGCCCAAAATAAAAACATCAGAAATCTGGCCCTTCGGCCCAACATCAAAACATATCACCCGAACCCGGGATCATCAATAACATCATAATCGGCCCTATGGCCCAAAAATAGCAATATATAGCACAGCGGAAGACTTAATAACTCACAAAGACACTGTATGCGACACTGATGCAAACTAATGGATCCGAGTCCTGTCCAAGGGATAACGCCGCAGCCTGTCTGGAATGCATCAGACCTATACCACAAATAACTCATCCTACGAGATGAAAGCCCGTAGGTGAGGGGTGAGTCTGAAGTGCTCACAACTATGGAAAGACGATCAATATGCAACACCATAAGTTACTCAAGTCAAAAACACAGTCATAACAGCCAATTAAAACAAACCAAAAGACTCGACCCAAACTGGTCCAAGACCAAAAAAACTTAAACAAAAATATAATTTTCCAATTTTATCTTTCCGGACCCCGTCACGGATAAGCTAGGGGTCAGACCTAGTTATCAACATATTTTGGGTGCCAGACCAAACCAAGAGAGCCCAGGGATCGGCATCCCAAAAATAAGAACCCAGGGATAGACATCCCAAATATAATCACGGGATAGACATCCTTATCACAAGTAACCCAGGTCATGGCCACCACAAAACAGTCTTAAACCATCGAGTCGTACCACTACTTACCATGTGACAATTATATTATCATTATTCAAAACCAAATCACAGGGATCAACATCCCTAACCAAAATACTGGGATAGACATCCCTACCCAAAACCGAGGATCGACATCCTGATCACAATTTATTATTTAATCCTTAATACTTTATACCAAAAGACACAGCAATAGACATCTAAAACTCAAAACACGGGGATAAACATCCCAAAAATAATCAGGACACTGGGATAAACATCCCGAACCAAACCACAACAAATGCAACACTCAACAGTGCAACAATCATCAAACACAATAACCGAGTAATACAGGCACATATTGAAGGAAATCCATCCTCACCTTAGCCGATTACTCAACTCTGAAGATAATGACTGGTCCAAAGCCTATACAACAAAACAACGTACTCACATAAATGCACATAATTGGTATGCTATGATGCCAATACTGCGAGATAAACCCATTCCGGTTACATATCTTTTATTATTTCCCTTTACCGAAAATATTATACCGTACGTATATCCGAATATAATTTCGGTACCATACTTTAATTAAAACTCTTTTAAAAATATTTTTTATAGAATAATTATACTTTGTCTTTCAAAATAATAACAACATAATTTTCCTAGGAATTATATCATATATATGTATTTTTCCCAAAATTATTTCCATAAAATATATTAATTGCCAAAATATAATTACCAAATATTATTATCTTTAGAAAATCATATTTCCAAAAAACTTAATCATACAAAATTATTTTCGGAAAATAAATACGAATTTATAAATGTACATATATATTTTCCAAAGGTAAAATACTTTTCCAAATAATTATATATCAAGTAATTATATATTTTCAAAACTATTACCTTTGTATACCATAAATACATATTTTCCAAAAAAATAATTAGTTACTATTATTTCCAGGGAAAATAATATTTATATAATAATTTCCAGAAATTATTTTCATGGTATATATTTTTTTTCAAATAATAATAGTTTTTCCAACACTTAACTTAATTATTTATCAAAGTATATTTATTTATATTTTCCTCAAAATACTAGAATTAAACGGATCATAATTTTCTCAAAGTAAATATATATTTTTTTAACATTAAATACCAGAAGATAAATAAATTTATATATATTATTTTTTTAAAATAAAAATCGGACTGGGCCATGAATAGTGCAGCCCAGACCAAGGTAGCAGGCCCGAAGCACAGGCCCACTCCCTAGGCGTGGCCCGACACCAATCCGGCCCAACCCAGGCCTCTATTCGCGACCCGCCCGAAAGAAATAGGTCGTAGCAACCCACGGGTCTTACCTTAGCGGGTTCAGCGGCGACGGCGACGACAGCGTGAGCGGCAGCAACGGTGCAGGCGTCGCGAGGCGAGGGCGACGTCGTTGGTACTGGCAGCTGCAGGTGGCGGTGCGTGGTGCGGCGGCAGCAAGGCAGGGAGGCGGATTCGCGGGTCTGCCGACGGGTCAACGGCGCGTCACGGCCCGTTAGGCGGCGGACCCGAGCGGGGGTGACGGGGTTGAGGTCGCGACGGTGAGGAGAAGAGGCTGGTGGCGGCAGTGTGTCGAGAAGCGGCCTGGAGCCCGTTGCCGTGCACAGTAACCGGGAGAGGGAGGGTGACGACACTGTTCATGGTTATTTTTTTTTCTTTTCTTTTTTTCCTATTTTCTTTCTATTTTTCTATTTTCTGTTTTGTATTTATTTATTTTTTTCTTTTCTTTTTTCTTCTTTTTTTTCTTTCTTTCTTTTTTTCCCTCTCTTTTTTTTTTCTGGTTTTTCTTTTTTTTTTCCTTCTGCTCTCTTTTTTTTTTCTCTCTCCTTTCTTCCTTCCTTCTTCCTCTTTTTTTTTCTCTTCTCTATCTTCCTTTTATAAACCGTGAATGAACTGTACACCTGTGAACCTTCAATAATGCAGCTTGTCTACATAATGGAGCGAGTCCGGTCCGGACCAGAAAATAAGTGATACCCCTTTAGTTATTTTCCGGTGTGATTTTTCTGAGGATTCCGGGACCCGAAAAATACCAACTTTGGTCCGTAAAATCCACGGAACAATCTCGAGCGCGGGAAAAGCCTCGGTTACGAAAAACGACGCCCGATTTACCTTGAATTAATTACCCAAGATTAATTCTTTGGGTAAATCACTTTAAAAAGACTTTTACAGTCCGGTAAAAATACCAAATTTTTACCCGGGCTGTTACAGTCTACCCACCTTAAAAAAATTTCGTCCTCGAAATTCCGTCTTATCTGTGGGTCCGACCACGATAAGCTTCTGGCACACTCTGCCAGGTGTCCAAACTCAACGCGAGATACCGCTTATACCCTTAAGCGACATCTCCTCCTCTATAAGAACCAAACCTCATGACTGGCAAAATCACACACAGTCATGGACTCTCCATTAAGATCAAGAACCACCTCAGACTCCGAGGACAACAGCTACATCGGTGGTACTGCTTTCCCAACAAGCTCTGATGAAGAACCTCCCAAGAAGCGGTTCAAGGCAAACACCATCAGTCTGAAGGAAGATGCAGTGGTCTCCCCATGACAACGAAAGAAGCGTGCCAGCAAGAAAGCTGAGGATAGGAAGGGCAAGGCAACGGCTGAAAGCAGCACTCCACTGCAGACGCTATCGCAGCTGAACGTCTCACTGAGGAAGGTCAGCTCGGCGGTGATGCAAATAGAACTGGCGTGTGCGAGCTCTTTCCCCACGTGAAGAACATACAAAAGCTTGTAAAAGATCTTGAGAAGCAAGTAACTCCTTAGAGTACTTCTTCTCCGTTGTAAACCGTTATGAAATAAATAAATTAAGCTTTTTTAAAAAAAATTAAAACTCTTATGTTACGAAATCTCGTGTTAAACAGAAAAAAAACAAAACATCTCAAAGCAGATTAAAAATCGATAATAAGGATATAAAATCAAACATAAAGAAATTAAAAAAAAATTCGTTTAACAAAACCAAAACATAAGGAAGTTAAAAAAAACATGTTTTCATGTCCGGCACTCTAGATCGGTCGTAGACATCCCCGATCCCGAGAAACATGACATGCAGAGCTAACGGTGACGTCGATTTCCCTCGTGAAAACACTACTAGAAAACAGCCATTTACTAACGGGTTTTGTGTGAAGGAAATTTCCCTCACTAATAGTGGCGGATTTTGCAAGGATTACGCGAGTTTTCCAAATCAGGTCGAAAAGTGAGCTTTGCAACGGGATTAGTTAGGAAAAGATTCCGTTACAAAAATTTAGTAACGGATTTAGCGAGGGATTATTTTTCCGTGACAAATGCCGTTAGTAATTTTTTCCCCGCAAACTTGATATTTCTCCCGCCTTTGTTGTGAGGGATTTGTGAGGGATTTTTCCGTCACAAATTTGTAACGGATAGATTTTCCCTTACAAATTGCAAGGGATCTATCCGTCACAAGTGTTATATTCCAAAAACGGTTTTGTGAGGAATTTTTTCCGTTGTTGTTTGTTAAGGGAGCAATTTTCGTGTCAAATGTCATGAGTAATTTTTGCCCGCAAAGCTGATATTTTTCTCGCCTCCTTCCCGCCTTTCTTGTGAGGGATTTGTCCGTCACAAATTTGTAACGGATAATTTTCCCTCACAAATTGCAAGGGATCTATCCGTCACAAGTGATATATTCCAAAAATCGTTTTGTGAGGGTTTTTTTCCGTTGCTATTTGTCAAAGAAGCAATTTCCGTGACAAATTGTGGTGGAATTTTCCCTTGCTAATTTTTACTATATTAGCAACTTTACCCTCCTTTTTACCCCATCCCTCATTTATTAGCAACGGTAACGTATTTCTAATTCCTCATATATTGAGGGGAAAACCCTGCAAATACTTTAAACTAATTGTATTTCGATCCCCTTACAAATTTGTATAATTTTATTTAAAAAATCTTCTTAACTTTACATTTCAAGTCATTATTAGAAACTTTATTAAATTAAAATTTCTTAAAAGAAATTTATATGAAACTTAAAGGTAACAAGAAAGAAATTAATAATATACTTATTATTCTAAAAAATATTTTTTAAAAAAATTAATTTCTAAAAATTAATATAAATTTGGAAGAAATTAAAATTAATAAAAGGTATATGAAATGAAATTACTAACATAGTTCACCTCGTTACAAAAAAAGTTCCATTACCTTACAAATAAAAAAGTATAACACATATATGTATAAAAAAGGACGATTATATGGGTTGTAAGGAGGGTATAACCTTATGATTTTCATTTTTTTATGAAAGGGTATAATTTTATCATTAAATCTTAATTTAATATGGAATCAATATATAATTATAAGAAGTTAACTCAAAAATATTATTTTTTTAGATAAAAAAGTCAATTAACTCATTTTAAATGTATTGCTAATTTTTATTTGCTCAACTTATTTTTAGGGAGATATTTATTTTTTTTTGATAAATTTTTAGAAATAAAAATTAAGAAAATAAAAAATCACACATGGAATAGATGATTGAGTGTTTAATTCCAATGCAATACCTCAATATTTACAAAATTCTATTCACAAAAACTTCAATTCAATTTTTCATATTTTCTATTTCCTTTACTCACTCTTCTGCCCAAAAGCTCATTCCTCCCTCTTATGCCCCGAGCCACTTTCTTCCCCCCCTCTCTCTCCATTGTCTTCAATTTTCATTTCTTTTTCTCCCTTTTGAAAACTCTCGCGAACACACTTAAGATCCCTACATAACGCTCTGGATTTTTTAATTTGTTATTCATGAAAAGTTATTTGTAAATTTTTCGTAATGGTATTTAAATTTTAGTATAATTTAAAATTTTTCCTACAAAATACTTTTATCTTATATTTATATAAAATTATTGAAGTTTATTCAAATTAGTTTCATAATTTTTTCTGAATATTTACTTGGTATTTACATAAAAGTAATTATTTAGGATTTTACCCTTAAAGTAGGAGTTTATTTTACTTATTAAATGATTTTGGAAATAATCCAAAAATGGAGTTCTCTACATTTGGAACAGACATTTTGGTTGTGTTTTGATTAAAACGACCGTGTTTTGACGGGTCTTGTACATAAAACACCAAAAGGTTCGCGTTTTGACCAGATGGTAGTTGACTGCCCACAAGGACAAAAGAGGCTTTTCGAGTTAAGTGACGTCGTTTTTGCATAGGGCTAGAAACCTAGCCAACACCTGGGTATAAAAGCCATCTCATTCTCTTCTCCCCCCTCTATTCCCTATTTCTCTCCCTCTCTTCTGTTCTCATTTCTCTCTTCTCTCTATCTCTTATCTCTCTCTCACTCTTGGTACTCCTCTCTTGGCGGCCAAAGGTCAAGCGCCACCACCTGGCATGACGGTGAAGGGCCTTCTCACTCCCTAACTCGAGCAAGCACCGATGTGATGGATCGTGAGGCGGAGAAGTCGAGGCGAGCCTCGCTTGTGTTGATGGCGAGGGATGCGACTCCGGCGAGGCAACATCGATGGTGGTAGTTCTCGGTTGTCTTCTTCGAATCGAGGTGGTTTTGATGTGCCGATGCGGCTACCGAGCCTGACGCCGCTTCCATCTGTACGTGTTCCGGCGTTGCTCAGGGTTGTTCTAAGCATGACTTTTGTGCTCCAGCCGTGTGTGGCTTTGTCGGGTAAGGACCCGTCTTCCTCTTTTTGTGTTTGTATTTCTTTGTGTGTTGATTTGCCGAAGATCTATAGTTAAATCAAGTTAGTGGTGCTTGGATTTGTTGGTTTTATAACAGATCTAGAGGATGGTGTGGAGATCTTGAATTTTTGGAGCAGATCTATCCGTGGTTTGAAGTTTTTGAGCAGATCTATCCATAGTTTGAAGTTTTCGAGCAGATCTATCCGTGGTTTGAAGTTTTCGATCAGATCTGTTGGCGGCCAAATAGTTTTTCCGGGCATATAGTTATGGATCTTCTTTCGCTGGATTCCAATTTGATATGTTATATTTTATTTTGTAAAACCCGTTATAATTGTTTTATTGTATTATAATTAATTTTTTGTATTTGTGTAAAAATATTGCAATAAAGATGTGCAAGTTTTTTTATTTGTGCTATTAATTTTTTCATTATGCTGCTTTTCTTGTCATTAAATTTGTTTTAAATTAATTTAAAATAAAATTAGGAGCATATATTAATATATTAGATTAATTTATTTTTTATTTTTGTAAATATAGTTTGCGATGGATTTAGTAATGAATTAATTTGTGAGGCTTTCTTTTCCTTACAAAGAGCAAGGGATAGAGGGAAAAAACACTAGCAACTAGTGAGGATATTACTAACAGACCAATTGCAAGGGATGTATGCCTGTTGTAACTTGTGAGGCACCATTCCTCACTAAAACCGTCGCAAAGGGGTCCGTCACAAATTCCCTCACAACTGGATTTGCAACGAAGGGTTTAATCCGTGACAAAATCCGTTGCAATTCCAAAAATCCGTCACAAAACGCAAAAAAATCTGTTGCTAATTTCGAAAGTAAATGGCCTTTTTCTAGTAGTGAAAAGACGTCCGTTAACTCGCAAGGCGATGATCACGAGGACGTCCTGTGTCCCTCGAAAGAAACCTTATCCACTTGTTCACAAATTCCGCATGAGCCAAAAACGTCTGTCAAGTCTCGTATCCCTCCATGATGTCAGAACAGGTGTAAGCTTATCGCACATGCGCTCTACTCGAGGTATGGTCCCATCAGTCTAGCCTCAACGGTCATGGATGCATGTGATAAAAGATGTAGAAAATATAGAAAAACCATAAAAAGAAGCGCCAAGGTAGCCAGGGCGATAGAAAATCGTAAGATGGAAAGGAGCTGAAGAACACTTGCGTTTGCAACCCGAAAAACGTATAAAGTGATGAAGTAATAAATGAAGCAACGGCAAAATTTTCAAAAAGCAACACCTTGAAGAATGAAAACGATTTGGAGCTTTGTGAAAAGAATCTACTTTTCCTATCACCGAAAAAATCCTTTAGACTTTCCCGGGGATAGGTGGGGTCTAAACTTGAAAAATAAACAAAACGGTAACACGCTCCCCATAAGAGTATAAAAGACGGAGTGGTGAGATGTAAATCATCGAAAGCATTTTGAAAGAGAGTTTTGTAAGACACGTTTAGAAAAACTAAACACAGAACACGTTCAGAAAGAAAACACATAAATCGCTCAGACAGAATGCCTGCTCCATCGTCCGTCTTCTTCGTCGAAGGTGCCAACCTAGGCAGAAGAAACCGGCTGGCCTACAGCTTGGTCAACAAGCGTCCAGAGGAACTACCAAACGAGCTCGGAAGGATGCCCTGTCTGGTCTTCGTCGACGAACTCTACTCCTCCAGATTCTTCGTCACTCCCATGGAAAAGACGTTCTTCGTGGAGGACCAAGGTACTCTGAGGACCTCCTTCTACGGCTCGGCCAACTCCGTCATGTTTTTCATTTCTGAAAGACTTCAGGAGTTCAACCTAGAGTCCACTTGCCATTTCCTGGACCAAGGCACCTACTACCAGCTCTCGATGACTGCCCAGAGCATGCCCAGAGTCACTCGGTTACCTCCAACTTGGCCAAAGGCCAGACTACTGGTGTGGAACTGCAGAGGAGTCGCTAGGCGTTCCCAGGAGTTCTCGCGTACCCTGAGGGACCTGAAGAACCAGTACAAGCCCAACATGGTTCTTCTCACGGAGACCCAATGGCAGCCTGAAGACGATCACGATCTCATCCCACTTCGGTTCCCCCCAGCAAACCGGTTCGAGCTTCCTGGCTAGAACAACGCGGGCGGCATGTGGTTCTCGTGGAACGACAGCATCAGGGTCAACATCAACAATGACCCCAATAGCTTCAGGGTCAACGTCGTACCGAGAAGATGAATGTATTTTTTTTTAAATATCAAAGTAATATTAATGTTTGTAATAATAATATTAGCAGTATTAATAATATTTATGTTTCCGCTTATTTATGGCATCAATTACCTCTTATGTGAATGTTCTGCGACAGTTGGCGTCCCTTGACTGGATCCATAATGCACTAACTAAATGATATAAAGTAATAAACAAATGGAGCAAACTACGCAAACAAGAACAACAAACACACAAGGACTACCCAACAAGACCTAACGCCCGCTCCGCTACCAAAATGAAACGCCCCGACCCGCATTTACCGTACACAGTAAACACGTGCCGGAACTGTAACGACCCAACCAAACAACCCCAGCATACAGTGTATATGATAGAAACTCGGGCTCAACAGCCCAAAATAAAAACATCAGAAATCTGGCCCTTTGGCCCAACATCAAAACATATCACCCGAACCCGGGATCATCAATAACATCATAATCGGCCCAATGGCCCAACAATAGCAATATATAGCACAGCGGAAGACGTAATAACTCACAAAGACACTGTATGCGACACTGATGCAAACTAATGGATCCGAGTCCTGTCCAAGGGATAACGCCGCAGCCTGTCTGGAATGCATCAGACCTATACCACAAATAACTCATCCTACGGGATGAAAGCCCGTAGGTGAGGGGTGAGTCCGAAGTGCTCACAACTATGGATAGACGATCAATATGCAACACCATAAGTTACTCAAGTCGAAAACACAGTCATAATAGCCAATTAAAACAAACCAAAAGACTCGACCCAAACTGGTCCAAGACCAAAAAAACTTAAACAAAAATATAATTTTCCAATTTTATCTTTCCGGGCCCTAAGCTAGGGGTCAGACCTGGTTATCAACATATTTCGGGTGCCAGACCAAACCAAGAGAGCCCAGGGATTGACATCCCAAAAATAAGAACCCAGGGATAGACATCCCAAATATAATCACGGGATAGACATCCCAAGCATAGACATGCTTATCACAAGTAACCCAGGTCATGGCCACCACAAAACAGTCTTAAACCATCGAGTCGCACCACTACTTACCACGTGACAATTATATTATCATTATTCAAAACCAAGTTACAAGGATCAACATCCCTAACCAAAATACTGGGATAGACATCTCTACCCAAAACCGAGGATCGACATCCTGATCACAATTTATTATTTAATCCTTAATACTTTATACCAAAAGACACAGCAATAGACATCCAAAACTCAAAGCACGGGGATAAACATCCCAAAAAACAATCAGGACACTGGGATAAACATCCCGAACCAAACCACAGCAAATGCAACACTCTACAGTGCCACAATCATCAAACACAATAACCGAGTAATACAGGCACATATTGAAGGAAATCCATCCTCACCTTAGCCGATTACTCAACTCTGAAGATAATGACCGGTCCAAAGCCGGTTTCTCGGGAAACTGCCCGATATCAAAACCTATACAATAAAACAACGTACTCACATAAATGCACATAATTGGTATGCTATGATGCCAATACTGCGAAATAAACCCATCCCGGTTACATATCTTTTATTATTTCCCTTTACCGAAAATATTATACCGTACGTATATCCGAATATAATTTCGGTACCATACTTTAATTAAAACTCTGTTAAAATATTTTTTATAGAATAATTATACTTTTTCTTTCAAAATATTAACAATATAATTTTCCTAGGAATTATATCATATATATGTATTTTTCCCGAAATTATTTCCATAAAATATATTAATTGCCAAAATATAATTACCAAATATTATTTTCTTTAGAAAACCATATTTCCAGAAAACTTAATCATACAAAATTATTTTCTAAAAATAAATACAAATTTATAAATATACATATATATTTTCCAAAGGTAAAATACTTTTCCAAACAATTATATATCAAGTAATTATATATTTTCAAAACTATTACCTTTGTATACCATAAATATATATTTTCCAAAAAGATAATCAGTTACTATTATTTCCTGGGAAAATAATATTTATATAACAATTTCCAGAAATTATTTTCATGGTATATATTTTTTTCAAATAATAATAGCTTTTCCAACACATAATTTAATTATTTATCAAAGTATATTTATTTATATTTTCCTCAAAATACCAGAACTAAAAGGATCATAATTTTATCAAAGTAAATATATATATTTTTTTAACATTAAATACCAGAAGATAAGTAAATATATATATTTTTTATTTTAAAATAAAAATCGGACTTGGCCATGAATAGTGCAGCCCAGACCAAGGTAGCAGGCTCGAAGCACAGGCCCACTCTCTAGGCCTGGCCCGACACCAATCCGGCCCAACCCAGGCCTCTATTCGCGACCCGCCCGAAAGAAACGGGTCGGCGCAACCCACGGGGTCTTACCTTAGCGGGTTCAGCGACGACAGCATGAGCGGCAGCAACGGTGCAGACGTCGCGAGGCGAGGGCGACTTCGCTGGTACTGGCGGCTGCAGGTGGCGGTGCGAGGCACGGCGGCAGCAAGGCAGGGAGGCGGATTCGCGGGTCTACCGACGGGTCAACGGCGCGACACGGCCCGTCAGGCGGTGGAACCGAGCGGGGGTGACGGGGTTGAGGTCGCGACGGTGAGGAGAAGAGGCTGGTGGCGGCGGTGTGTCGAGAAGCGGCCTGGAGCCCGTCGCCGTGCACAGTAACCGGGAGAGGGAGGGTGACGACACTATTCATGGTTGTTTTTTTTCCTTTTCTTTTCTTTTTTTTTCCTATTTTCTTTCTATTTTTCTATTTTATGTTTTGTATTTATTTATTTTTTTCTTTTTTCTTTTTTTTTCTTTCTTTCTTTTTTCCCCTCTCTGTTTTTTCTGGTTTTTCTTTTTTTTTTTCTTTCTTTTTCTTCTTTTTTTTTCCTTTTTCTCTCTTTCTTTTTCTCTCCTTTCTTCCTCTTTTTTTCTTCTTCCTTCCTTCTTCCTCTTTTTTTTCTCTTCTCCAGCTTCCTTTTATAAACCGTGAATGAACTGTACACCTGTGAACCTTCAATAATGCAGCTTGTCTACATTATGGAGCGAGTTCGGTCCGGACCAGAAAATAACTGATACCCCCTTAGTTATTTTCCGGTGTGATTTTTCTAAGGATTCCGGGACCCAAAAAATACCAACTTTGGTCCATAAAATCCACGGAACAATCTCGAGCGCGGGAAAAGCCTCGGTTACAAAAAACGATGCCCGATTTACCTTGAATTAATTACCCAAGATTAATTTTTTGGGTAAATCACTGTAAAAAGATTTTTACAGTCCGGTAAAAATACCAAATTTTTACCCGGGCTGTTACATTGTATGGCTTGCACAGTCTTCAGAAACGTGGAGTGAAAATACTAAAGTTAACATCGATTGTTTTTTTAGTTTACTTGCTCAATTTCATTCAATCAAATTAGATAGAATGTTAATAATTTATATGCTATTATAATATATATTGTATTTTAATATATATATTTTTATAAGTATTTTTATATATATTTTGATGCTTATGTCTCCACATACGGGAACAACGGCTAGTTTAACTAAAAATTAAAGCCTCCAAACTTTTTCCTATTTTACTCAATTATAATTACTTTTTGCCTATTTTATTTAATCACACAATTTTTTTCCTATCCCCTCCCCCTATCATGTTTCTAACAATTAACTACTAACCATAAAAATAACTAAATCATGTGAATTGTGATAATGATGAGTTATATTGTCTGACTTGAATATTAATTTTTATTGTCTAACTAAATCACGTTGCTAGAATTAAATGTCCATAATTAAAAGAGAGTTTTAATTTTTATGAATATTATTCTCACACTAGCTCACTTTCCGTGGACTCTACGGGCTTGTATATTAATTAGTTTTTAAAAAATAATTGAACATATTAACAATTATTTAAAAAAAATATTGAAATATATTTAAGAAATTAACATATATTATTGTATTTGATAGAAATAAAATAACTGTTAATACTATAATAATATTCGTACGTACTGCAAGTACAAACAAAAGCAATAAGAGAGGATGAATGATATAGAAATAGTATCACAGACAGATACAGTGACAAAAATCAAACAAAACATAGAAGGAATAAGAGATGATGAATGATATAGAAAGCGAGAAGGACTAAGAGAGGATGAATGATATAGAAACTGTATCACAGATATAGTGATACAAAATTACAATTAAACTGATGCATCACAATGTATCTATACCTGTATTTATAACAGTTCTGTGAGAATAAAAAAAAATCAATTAAAGAAAAAAACTGATAACAAAAATCTTATTAGAACAACAGTTCAATTCTTATGTTGTGTATTTGTTAGCCTGTGTTTATTTTTTTTGTTTTGAGTTTGCTATTTTGACCTGTAAACTTTTACTTTTTTTACGATTCACCTTAACAAAAATCTTATAAGACGATAAGACTATAATTCTAATCAGGATTGTTTCTTTTAATATGAAGCTTTTCTAATTAAGTAAATAACTTTATCAACTTTTTTGATAAGCATATAGTTGTTTTTTTTGTTTATCACCTTTTGTGATAAGAGTATAATTATTATCAAGATTATTTTTTGAAAGGATAATATAAATAAAAGTCTAATTTTTGGATAATTATATTTTTCATCATAGCCATATGTCAAGAGCTGATTGATTAAAACTACACCAAAAATCTTCCACATGGCAATGAATAAAGGCCTAAAAAATTCTATATGTCAACACCTGGTGAGGGTATCAGCTTTACATATATATAATAGATTGTAGCCTTAGGAAGGTTGATTTCAAAGTTAATTTTTCTTTATATGTCTAAATGATTGGAAACCATTATATCAATCACTTTACTACTAAGAGTAGACATATTTAATTTGTCTCAGCGAAAGAACTTTCCGGGCGATCATAAAAAATCAGTTGCATAATCGAATAAGTGATGAGCTATTGAATGATTATTATTTGATTACTTATATTAAGAAAGATGTATTTGCTAATATTGAGAATGGACATATTATTCTAAATTTTTAAAATATGACAATGCTTAGGGAACAATTTTAATATTTATTTTATTTTAACAGTATAATCTTTAAAAATTCTTTTTTATATGTATTAGATTGAAATTTAGAATGATTGTTTATTATTTTTTTTGCCTACACTGAAAAAATATTTCTGGATCCACGGGTGACAAGAATAAGATTTAGAATGCTAAAAGAAATAATAAGATTTTCTATCAAGGATTAAGTTGAAAAAAAATTACCGTGTCGTTTTCAACCATGAAAGCTGAAACGCCCCGACCCGTATTTACCGTACACAGTAAACATGTGCTGGAACTGTGACAACCCAACCCAACATAATCCAGCATA
This sequence comes from Turnera subulata, assembly GCA_028386065.3. Lineage (NCBI taxonomy): Eukaryota > Viridiplantae > Streptophyta > Magnoliopsida > Malpighiales > Passifloraceae > Turnera > Turnera subulata. The sequence goes on from JAKUCV010001813.1 coordinate 16,739, forward strand.
CAGTGTATACAACAGATAACCAGGCTCAACAGCCCATAATAAAAACAACAATAAATAACAAAACCGGCCCAATGGCCCAATAACTCAAATAACTGCACAGCGGAAGACTTATGACTCACATAAACACTGTATGCGACATAGATGCAAACTATGGATCCAAGCCCTGTCCAAGGGATAACGCCG
>JAKUCV010001814.1:0-30156 GCA_028386065.3 Turnera subulata
CAGTCTACATTTCCCTTTAGTGTTTCAACAGTCATATCCAACTCTGAAACTCTTAAGAATTGGCGTGGTCCTACTTGTAAATTTTCCCTGCTTTTCCCTACGTAACTGCTGCAGATTTAGTATCTAGTTAATTTCGGTGTTGCCTTCACTAGTGTCCTCTGCATGACTTTTGCATGCCTTGTACTTGTTTTCTTTTTTTGTACATAAATAAAGCTCATCGTTGGTATCAAAAAAAAAAAAAACCCAATTGCTAAGTTCAGCCCTTGTGTTTCAATTTTGGTCAATTGGGCACCTATTTTTGTTGTTGATTTTGGTCAATCAAACACTTGTTTTTGTTGATTTTGGTCAATTTACCCCCAATTTCAACTTAAGTCAAAATTGGCTGATTGACCACCTGGTGAGTCTATGCATGCGTGGCAGTATTGGTGATGGGTAAGGTTTGTTTTCATTGTATTTGCCAATTGTTTCATGACACGATTTTTTAATTGCCAATTGGAGAAAAAACCAGATAATAACCATAAAAAGAAATGCTCCTGTTTATAGTAAAGTTCCTCCTGTAACAAAGAGATACGAAATCTGGGAAAATAATTGAGAAAAAACCTGGGATTTATTCCAAAATACAAAACACATGAATAGAAACACCACAGATAGGATATGATATAAAAAAATGATTACATAAAACGAAGCTCAATGCCATGATTTTGACAAAAACAAAGTAAGAAATTTGTGGTGGTCATGGAACCCAGGTTATATATTAGAGATTGGTTGCATTGTAATGGATAACCTGGGTTTCTATAAAGAAACAAAGACCTGGTGTAACGGAAGGAGACCCAGGTTATGCAATGGAGATTGATCGCCTTGCAATAACAAAAGGCCAGTTATAAAAAAAAAAAAATATATCAAAACAAACACAAGGCACATCAGTTTCCATTATATTCCAATTTATTTAAATCATGATATAGTTTGGACGAAATCATATACAGACAACCGAATGATGATGAAAACTTATAGTCATAAACAGCATTTGGACAATCCTCACCTATTCATTGTACGTAGGTCAAAAATGACCAGGTGAATGAACGGGCCCGAAGCCCGTAAAGTATATATTGACCATCTTTTGTTCCGGTAAAATTAGTTTATATTTCTTTTTTATGGATCACAATACTTTGTGGACGACATGAATTTATATTTCCACCCCTTCTATTCAGTTCTTATACAGTTCCCTGCATGTATGAAAAGGCTTATCAGAAAATAAGAAATCACAAGGATCGAGAATATACCCTGGAGTCAAATTATGCATAGACACATAGAAAACATAACGTGTCATGTCACACATAAATCTATGTAATTACTATTACACAAACGGATTTGATTCTCAAAAACAAAAGATTTCATCAATTGCCCTTAATCACCTATGCCTTCCCCATTTCATGCAAAAATTCATGGGAGTGATGCGGCCGGAGAGGGAAGAGCATACCAAAAAAGGTTCTGTTCTAGTAATAATCCATGAAGTATGGCAAAAAATATTGGTACAGATTACTTACAAAAGCATCTAATTAAGAAATCTCGTACTGGAAAATAAATGGATTTCTTGTGTGGGAGAAACTACTTGGTGAAGGTTGAATTGGCACTAAAAAAAAGCTGTGTTTTGCGGGGGTTTATTTGCGGAGGTCGTGAAAAACCCCGCTTCAATTCTCAATTTTGCAATTAGTGGGGGCTTGAGCTAAATTATGCCTCCTATTCAATTTTGTAGTACTTTTATTGAAATTCTAGGTGAATTCAATGTAAATAATTATGAATTATTAATAAAAATTATTTTTTATTTTTAGTTGTATTATTTTTATTATTTCATTTTTAATGAAAGTAAAGAAAATCTAAATATAAGTATTAAAATACTATTTTTTTGAAAAAAAAAATGATTGTGGGGGTTCAAAAACCCCCGCAATTTTTTTTTTGAGGGCATTAGTCAAATAACGGCGGTCATAAACCGCCACAAATAAATGAAAGTTAACCTCCACAATTCGCAATTTTTTTTGGGGGGAGAGCTATATTGTGGGGGTTATAAACCGCCGGAATTTGATAAACATAACCCCCACAAATTAATTTTTCAATTTGCGGGGGTGCAGCAGAGGTCGCTTTAACGACCCCTGCAAATTGTTTGTGGGAGTGGTAACAGCGGGGGTTTTTGAAACCTCCGCAAATTGCAGCGAAGTCAATTTGCGGGGGTCAAAACCTCCGCAAATTGTATAAAAAAACCTCCGGAAAAGCCAGCTTTTTTTGTAGTGTGGTTCTCTCCTAAGCGACTTTCACAAACTTGAATACAACAGGCATGTAGTAGCATTTATCAGACACTTAGGCTGCGTTTGGAACACTGGGCAGGACAAAGTCCAGGGAATTGGACTGGACTGGACTGGACTAAACTGGACAATAATGTTGTTCCTTCTTACGTTTGGTATGCTGTACATTGGGTAGGACTTTTGTACTAAATTATGTTTGGTTAACTGTGAACAGGACTGGACTAAATGTTATAATGACCGTATTATCCCTAAAATTATGTGGACTGTTTAATTAATCAATAGTATACATTGATTTATATATAATAATAATATTATATTATTAATTACAAACATAATTTATTTAGTGCTTCTTTAATTAGGTTTTAAAATATATTTAGTTGCAAATTTGATAAACCTACATTACTTTTTTTCAGTTCCATTTTTGAATAGGAGATGCTTGCTTAGCAATATATACATATTTGTATAGTAAATACAAATTTGTTTCTTTTGAATGGATATAGACATATTTCTTTCTATGTAGGAAGAAAAGCATATTTATCGAGTTTTTTTTTACTGCCATTTATGTGTATATTTCCATAGTTTTTGGCCATTTTAATACTCAAAAATACTAGTTTTTTCTGCCATTTTATTGTCGAAACAATGTTTTCCATTCTAAAAATTAGTTATAATATGGAAACTCCATTAATGGGCTTTTATCAGGCAAAAAATGAGTTTTAACTAAATTAAATGACGCTATCACAAATCAATATGAACATTTCATCCTTGATCGAATACTTTCTTGAGCAAATATAACCTGCAGACTATGATTTCACCAACCGGAGACAAAATAATGAACGAAACAATTTCAACAGCTCTATCAATTGCGAATCCGGACTAATTAGAGTTAGCTCTTGAAGAGAATTTGGGTAATTGCTAAATTAGGGTTAGGTTTTTGACATAAATTGGGGATCCAGCAAGTTAGATATAGGAATTCAAAGAAAATTGGGATTCCATACAATTGGGATTCAACAAGAACAAAAAAACGAAAAACAATCAAGATACTGGGAAGAGATTTCATAGAAAAAAAAATAGGGAAGGGAAGAAACAGAGAATTAGAAGAAGAAGGAGAAAAGAAAAATAGAGGGCAAAATAAGAGGAGAACAAGAAGAGACGAAGGAGAAGGGAAGAAGAAGAAATGAAGAAAAGAAAAAAAAAGAAGGAAAAGAGAAGAAGAAGAAAGAAAAAAGAGAAAACAATGAAGAAGAAGATGATGAGGAGAAGAGAGGAGGAAGAGGGAGAGAAGGAAGAGAGATCGGGAGAGAAAGGAGAAAAAATGGGAATTTTGGTGTGTTTGTTGTATTTTATATTGAAGGACAATTTCGTAATAGAAAGAATAGGTGAGGTTAGTTTAGGAATGTGAATAGTATTGTCCATGGGCTTGAGTTCTGTCCACTGCTTAAAGGGTGGACAGAAAAAATCGATTTTGTCCAGCGCGTTGGGGACTCATGTCCCTCAATTAATTTCCGACCCGCCTCCCAAACATCCCGCCTTTGGACTTAATCCCCTCATCCCTGTCCCTTCACCCTGTTCCAAACGCAGCCTTATTTCGCTACGCTGCAGCTCTGTATGGCGCAACAACAACAACAATATCTCCTTTGCTACCTCGCTACTAGTGCTTCTTCATCTTCTTCTGTTGTCGTATGTAGGGGCGGATCCAGAATATAAATTTAGGGGGGCCAAAACGTATATTAATAGGTTAATAGGGACTAAAATGTATTGTATCAGAAAAGAAGGCAAAAATTTTAAGAAACGCCAATACCAAGTCTCGAACCCTTAACCAATCAAGTATTGAACATGAGGCTAACCATCAAGCTACCCTGTGATTCGTTTGATATTATTACCATATATATATAAATTGGGATTCTAGGGCGGGCCAGGGCTCCCCTTTGCTCCCCCTATATCCGCCTCTGGTCGTATGGCCCAAGTTGGACATTAATCGAGAGAGCTTCAATGGGGTAATTGTTGGTTCATGTAATGGCTTGATTTGTTCAGCACTTGATCGTGAAGGAGAAACTGGTGACGAGGTATGGGTACGGCGACTGTGGTTTCGAGTGTCCCATTACTGGACAATACTGTTGGGTGGGTCCAAGCTTACATGGACTAAACCTAACTTTTGCCAGGGACTAAAGTATAAAAGGTCAAAAATTGAGGGACCAAAGTGAAACTTTGGCAAAATATTGTTTATTTGAATAATTGGTGTGTGTGGGCAGAGTATGTAGAGGCTGGGTAGGGAGAAAAGAAAAAATAGAGAGGAAGAAGAAGGTTTTCTTCTAATCTTTCAAGCTATGATCGAATGATTTCAAGCCCGATCGTGATGAAATTTCAGTATGTTGCTCTTGGTCTCAAGCTCTACAAAGTGAACGGAGTTGATCATTCTTAGACTCCATGGTTTTGGTATTTTTTGTGTACCTTTTTGTTGAAATTTGTAGTTATTTCTCTCTTGATTAGTTGGAAAAAATCCATCTATATGGTGATGTAGTTGTTGTTGTTGGAGCCAAGACTTGTTGTTCTTGATGTTGAGTTGATGTTGAGTTGATGTTGTAGTCTTTAGTATGAGCTAGAGACGAACAATTGATTGTAAGCCCATTATTGTTGATAGTGGAGGATTGGTGGACTTTGTCCCGTGGTTTTTACTCCGTTTTGGGGGTTTTCCAGGTAAATTCGGTGTGTTGTGGTTGTGTTGTTGCTTGCTGCTCGTTACTTGATTGCTAGCATTGGAGTTGTTTTAAAATGATATCTCATTTTGATTACACAAAGAGGGAAATTGATAGTCCCAGTGTGTATAATTGGAGTATTTTCCCAACAAAGTGGTAGCGGAGCCAAGTTCATTGATTGTTGGTTTCTTGTGCATATCAAAATGGAGGATAAAGCTAGCTTGATAAAACTCACTTCATCGAATTACTCTGTGTGGAAGATGTATATGGAGGATCATTTGTACTGCAATGATTTGTTTGGGCCTATTGAGTGTGAAGGCCAAAAAGCTGCAAGTACAAGTGACAAGGAGTTGAACTCTTTGAATAGGAAGATAATTGCGAATATCCGTAAGTGGATTGATGCAAGTGTGGTTCATCATGTTAGTCAGATCACAGATGCTTAAGAGTTGTGGAAGAAGCTGGAAGATTTGTTTGAGAAGCGGAGTGCGCAGAACAAGGCCTTTCTGATTAAAAGACTTGTGAATCTGAAGTATTCGGATGGGCATGATATGTGAGAGCACTTAAACAACTTCCAAGGGATCTTGAACCGCTTGACCACTTTGGGGATAAATCTAGATGATGAAGTGCAAGCATTGATTTTGTTGAGTTCTTTGCCAGACAGTTGGGAGACTTTGACAGTATCTCTTAGTAATTCTGCTCGTGCTGTGAAGCTCACTTTAGATGCAGTGAAGGATAGTGTGTTGGATGAAGCCGCCAGGAGGAGAGAATTGGGGGTTAAGTCCACTGATTCAGAGGCCCTTGTTACAGAGAACAGGGGGAGGAGCAAGAGCAGAAAACTGCGAGGGAGGAAACATTCCAAGTCTCGTGACAAGGAGAAAGAATGGAAGCCTAGAGAAAATTCTAAATTCAGAAGTGAGATTAGATGCTACTACTATGACAAGCCGGGACATATCAAAAGAGACTGCAGGAGTCTCAAGAGAGAACAAGAAAAAGGAGAAGGAAAGAAGGTTGCCAAAGAAGATTCAAGTGCAGTGGCAATTGATTCCAAGGATGATTCCTTCCTTTTATATGAGGAGGAGAGCATTAATGTTGCACAACAAGAATACACATGGGTTTTAGACAGTGGTGCTTCCCGACATGTCACACCTTGTAGAGAGTTCTTTAGTACCTACAAGAGTGGTGACTTTGGCTCATTGAAGATGGGTAACAAGTCCGATGCTCGGATTGTTGGTGTCGGCGATATTTGTCTAGAAGCCAATCTTGGGTGCAAGTTGCTACTCAAGGATGTGAGACATGTTCCAGATCTTCGATTGAATTTGATCTCCACCGGCATTCATGATGATGAGGGATATCACAGTAGCTTTGGTAATGGGGTTTGGAAGCTTACTAGAGGTAAGGGTGTAATTGTCTTGGCAAAAAGGAAAAAGGAGAATACTCTCTACCGGACTCAAGCAAAGCCATGCTATGATGAAGTAAATACCATTGAGCATGAAGTCTCTATGGAGTTGTGGCATAAGAGACTTGGTCACTTGAGTGAGAAAGGCCAACAATTGCTTGCAAAGAAAGAGTTCTTGCCAAGCTTGTCAGTTACCTTGTCTAAATCTTGCACTCATTGTTTAGTTGGCAAGCAACATAGAGTGTCTTTCCATACTTTTTCTCCATCTAGAAAAAGTAATGCTCTTGATTTAGTTCACACTGATGTTTGTTTCATGAGTGATAGATCCAATGGAGGTGCTTTGTATTTTGTAACCTTTATTGATGACTACTCTTGAAATGTGTGGGCTTTTGTATTGAAGAGTAAAGATCAGGTGCTTAATGTGTTCAAGAAGTTCCATGTCAGTGTTGAGAGAGAAACTGGGATGAAGTTGAAGGCCATTAAAACAGACAATGGTGGCGAGTATCGGGGGCCATTTGAAGAGTATTGCAACTATTATGGCATCAAGCTTGTGAAGACACCTCCTAAGACACCGCAGCACAATGGTGTAGCAGAGAGAATGAACAGAACCATTTGCAACAGAGTTGTTAGTATGCTCTCTCATGCAAAATTGCCTAAGTCATTTTGGGGTGAGGCAATGAGGACTGCAGTTGATTTGATCAATTTATCTCCTTCCATGGCACTTGATGGTGATGTTCCAGATAGAGTGTGGAGTGGAAAGAAGGTGTCCTACAAGCACTTGAAGGTGTTTGGTTGCAAGACATTTGTTCATGTGCCTAGAGATGAGAGGTCCAAGCTTGATAGCAAGACCAAGCAGTGTATCTTCCTTGGATATGGGCATAATGAGTTTGGGTATAGATTATGGGATTTGAAGAACAAAAAGANAGCGTGGTCTAGAGTGAGAGGAGGAGAGCTTCAAAGCTTGCAATGGACCGTCGACAAACTCAGCCGTTGCCGGCGCTCACGAAGCCGCTGAGGAGAGGGTGAAGGCGACGCGACAGAGAGGGACACGACAGAGGCGGACAACGCGAGCAAGATTTAGGGAGAATGATTTTGAGAGAGGGGATTGATTTTGATAGTGAGATATGATTTCTTATGCAAATATCGGGTTGAAAGAGGGGAGAATTGATTTTGAAAGAGAGGGAATTTTTTTTAACTCAAGAGGGAATTAGGATAGAGAGGGGGGGAAACAATTTGGAGCAGGTGGAAATTAGGGATTTTGTCTTAGGATTGTTTTTGAGTAATGGGGGAATTTTTCCGGCTGATGCTTATGAGTGCGGGAAACAAATTGTTTTGGCCAATTTAAAGGGGTAAACAATTTGTGGGGGTTGATTTGGCCCCTGCAAATTGAAAGGTTTTTTCCTTTTTTTTTTTATTGCCAACATACAATGGCGGGGGCTCACCCTCCGTAAAATCAACAACAACCCCCGCTATGTGAATCAATTTGTGGGGGTTAAATGAAGCCCCTCGTAAAATCAATAAAAACCCCCGCAATGTGCATCAATTTGTGGGGGTCGATTGAGGCGCCGCAAATTGACAACATTAGCGGGGGTTTTTCGCGACCTCCACAAAAAAACCTCCGCAAATGCACACTTTTTTTGTAGTGGAAACAAGAAGAAATTGTGGTTGTCTCAAGAAAGATACATTGAGAAGATTCTTGATAGGTTCAACATGAGCAAGGCAAAATCTGTGTGTTCTCCACTTGCTTCTCACTTTAGGCTTAGCTCCAAACAAAGTCCTACAAGTGACCAAGAGAAGGAACAGATGAAGAAAGTGCCTTATGCTTCAGCCGTAGGTAGTTTGATGTATGCCATGGTGTGCACTAGGCCGGATATTGCCTATACCGTTGGTGTTGTTAGCCGGTTCATGTCTAATCTGGGTAAAGAGCATTGGTCAGCCATGAAGTGGATATTGCGGTATCTCAGGGGTACTTCTAGTTTGTGTTTATCCTTTGGCCATGGGAGTCCGATACTTGAAGGGTATACGGATGCGGATATGGCAGGAGATGTTGATTCTAGGAAGTCTACTTTTGGGTTCATGATGACCTTTGCAGGGGGAGCTGTATCTTGGCAATCTAAGTTATAGAAGTGTGTACCATTGTCTACTACAGAGGCCGAATACATTGCCCTGTCAGAAGGTGGAAAAGAAGTGATGTGGATGCAAAAGTTCTTACAAGAACTTGGTCTTAGTCAAGACAAGTTTGTTTTGCATTGTGACAATCAGAGTGCCATCCATCTCAGCAAGAACCCGACCTTTCATTCAAGGTCCAAGCATATTGAGGTGCGGTATCAATGGATAAGAGAAGCCATTGAGATGAAGCAGCTATGTGTTGAGAAAATTCACACGGATGATAATGGTTCTGATATGATGACCAAGCCATTACCAAATGAGAAGTTTGGTTTTTGTCGGAAGCAAGCTAGCTTGGTAGAACCCTCCATGTGAACTTGGAGGGGGAGATTTGTTGGGGGGTCCAAGCTCACATGGATTAAACCTAACTTTTGCTAGGGACTAAAGTGTAAAAGGTCATAAATTGAGGGACCAAAGTGAAAATTTGGCAAAATATTGTTTATTTGAATAATTGGTGTGTGTGGGCAGAGTATGTGAGAGAGAAAAGAAAAAAGAGGCAGAGGCTGGGCAGCGAGAAAAGAAAAAATAGAGAGGAAGAAGAAGGTTTTCTTCTAATCTTTCAAGCCATGATCGGTTGGTGATTTCAAGCCCGATCGTGATGAAATTTCAGTATGTTGCTCCTGGTCTCAAGCTCTACAAAGTGAACGGAATTGATGATTCATAGACTCCATGGTTCTGGTATTTCTTGTATACCCTTTTGTTGAACTTTGTAGTTATTTCTCTCTTGATTAGTTGGAAAAAATCCATCTATATGGTGATGTAGTTGTTGTTGTTGGAGCCAAGACTTGTTGTTGTTGGAGCCAAGACTTGTTGTTCTTGATGTTGAGTTGATGTTGTAGTCTTTAGTATGAGCTAGAGATGAACAATTGATTGTAAGCCCGTTATTATTGATAGTGGAAGACTGGTGGGCTTTGTCCCGTGGTTTTTACTCCGTTTTGGGGGTTTTCCAGGTAAATTCGGTGTGTTGTGGTTGTGTTGTTGCTTGCTGCTCGTTACTTGATTGCTAGCATTGGAGTTGTTTTAAATTGATATCTCATTTTGATTACACAAAGAGGGAAAATTGATAGTGCCAGTGCGTATAATTGGAGTATTTTCCCAACAAATACATTGTCATCGAAAGCTCAATAAAACGAGAAACGTATACTTATCCCCGTATTGAGTTTTGTTATTCCCCGTCCAGTAATCAGTATAAGATTATGGTATGGAGGGAATCAGTAATAATGATTCACACTCTTGGGAGTAGCAACTTGTGGAGAAGCATTATTGACCATATCCCGAGCCCAGAGTCAGCAGTTTATTGTAAGGCGGCTTCTCTGAATGGTGCTCTTCATTGGGTTTGTTCTATTAAGCAGCATCAAGGTGTACATGTGTACGCCTTCGATATAGAGGAAGAAGCAGTCCGGTGTGTTATCCCTGCACCTCCAAAGATATGGGGTGATTATGTGCATGCATATGTGGATGCATATGACATCAATGTATCGGTGTGCCGTGGTTGGCTTAATTTATTTTCGGGACGAAGAAGCAAATGGGATGAGGGCAATGGTCTTGACATATGGGTTATGAAGGAGTATGGAGAGGCAAGCTCTTGGACAAAGCAACATCTTGTTCTACCATCATCCCTGGTTGGAGGAAGATCACCACATCTTTATCAACTTATACCAATTAATATAAATTCTACTACTAAGGCGGCAATTAGAGAAGAAGGAGGAGGAGGAGATGGCAAGATTCTTCTGGTGAGTCAAAGAAGAGAAGGCAAAAGAGGACGAAAAAGTGGAGGCCCAAGCATTCTGTTATCCTATGATCTCAAGACCAAGAACACCGAAGAAGAAGAGGTAGATGTTAGCACTTCTTCGCTTGTAATTCCCTATACTCCTAGCCTTCTCTCGTTAGGGGATGTGTTTGCCCGAAAAGGCTTCCCATTCTGAAATTTGAGTCCAAATAGAATAATTATATTGTTTCATTTAAGCGTTGGGTTTAATTTACATATCTTTACTTCAAATTTGATAAAGAGATGTGCATGCAAATGTCTTAATATATATTTTGTTACATTAATTATTAATATTAAGTTGTGGCTGAAAAGCATTGGAGATCCATTTTTTTATTATTTCAGCAACGAAATCCTTTTCCTGGTACTGCCTAAATTACTTAAACACTTTGAACAACGTACCTCCGTGTAATTCCTGTACGTAGAACTGAAAACAGAACACACAAATATACTGACTGCATCTAACTATTTTCCACTTGCGTACATATTCTGTTTTTGGTATAGTTGGTACCCAACTTTTTTACGTTGGGTCAATCAAGTATCCAGGGACGAATCCAGTAATATTTTTTTAGTGTAGGCAAAAAAATAATAAATAATAATTCTAAATTCCAATCCAATATATGTGGAAGAAAATTTTCAAAAATTATACACTTTTCGTAACCGAGAGTTTTCCCGCGCTGGAGATTTTTCCGTGGATTTTTCGTACCTAAGTTGGTATTTTTCGGGTCGCAGAATCCTGAGAAAATCACACCGGAAAATAACTAAGGGGGTACTAGTTATTTTCTGGTCCGGTTTGACACGCCTGCATAATTGAGGTTCAATTATGCAGTCTGCAGCCGCCACCTTCTGTGTCGCTGAGACCTGTGCACCCGTGATACCGCCCACCTTTTTTTTATTATTTTTATTTTCCTCTTTCTCTTCTTCTGCTCCCGTGAACCATGCCCGAGACCACCTATCTCTCCTTCCTCTTCTTTTCTTCTTTTTCTTCCCGAGACCCGTGAACCACCTTCACACACACAACAAGACACCATCACCAAGTGCCCCACCGCCATCTCCTGCAACAAACCGATCCACGCCAAAGCCGCCGCCGCCATTTCCTTCTCCTCCTCCTCCTACTGCTGCTGCCGGTGAACACACAGTTATCCTCCAACCCCGTCGCTTCCTGCCGTGGCCGTCTCGTCGCTCGGTTGCCGTCGCTGCAGGAGGCAGAGCCATTGTAGCCGTCGAACCTATCTTCTCCTTTGCTCGCTTTGACCGCCGCTCCCGCCACTAGCAACGCCGGCGCACCTCTCGCAGCAACCTGCCGACCGCTGTGTACAGCAGCCACCGTACGCAGAGCTGCCGCTTTCCTTCCTCGTCTTCCTCGCCTCGACGCCTTTCCGCTGCCGATCTATGGAGAGGAGCCCGATCGCGTCGCCGCCCTTTGGAGGTAAGAAGCAGGCCATCTGCTTGCTACCCGCCGTCGACCGTGACCACCACACCACCAACCACCCGACCTCGTCACCGCCACCACTTGCACCACCTTTGCCGAGCCGCCGCCCTGCACGCCTCCAGCTGCCACCGCCACCACTCGGCGCCCGTGCTCCCCAGCTACTCGCCTGCCCGCCGCTCGCCGCTCCTGCTACCCGCGCTGCTCAAGGTAAGGTTGAAGATGACGGGTTGGAAGTTGGGCTTTGGGCTTGGGTGTTAAGTATGGGCTGTGAAGTTTTTGCTTGAGTTTGGGTTACAGTTTGGGTTGGGGTTTGGGCTGATGGGTTTATGGGCTGGTATGGGTTAGTTGGGTTATTTGATGGGCTATGGAGGTAGACCTAGGCTTGAGTGTTTGGCCCAGTCCGGTTACAAAAAAAAAAGAAAAATGATAATAAGAATAATAGGAATATATAATCTGGAGAAAATATATATTATGGGTTATATATTTTCTGGGCATAAATAATTATCCTGAAACAATATTTTTAAGAAAATTGAAATGATTTATATCATTAGAAAAAAGTATTATTATGTGGTAATTAATCTTGACATATAAATTATTGATATGTTTCTAAATATATATATATGTATATATATACATAATAATTCTATTATCTTTGGAGAGTAATTCCTGAAATGTATATATATGGTACATAATTAAAAATATTTTGCCATATCATTATTTTTGAGAAATTAAAGTAATTATGATATGAAAAATATCTTTTGAAATTAACGAACGGTAAATACCATTGTCATACTATGGATAAGTACATGCATAATTATTTTCAAAGGAAATTATATTATGGTAAGTAATCCTTAAGAAAATTATTTTGGGAAAAGTATAATTAATTTAAGAAAATATTTTAAAAAGAGTTTTAATTAAAGTATGGTACCGAAATTATATTCGGATATACGTACGGTATAGTATTTTTGGAAGAAGAAGATAATAAAGGATATGAACTGGGATGGGTTTATTTCGCAGTATTGGCATCATAGTATACCGATTATGTGCATTTATGTGAGCATGTGTTGTTGTTTTGTGGTATAGGTTTTTATATCGGACAGACTCCCGAGGAACCGGCTTCGGACCGGTCATTGTATTCAGAGTTGAGTAATCGGCTAAGGTGAGGATGGATAACCCTTGATATGTGCCTGTAATATTGTGTGTGACTTGTTGTTTCATTGAACTGCTGAGAAGATCCTTGATAGTTATTTGACTGCGATGGTTATTATTGTTGCTGTTGTTGGACTGTGTTGTTAGACTTGTGGAAATTGTGGATAATTGTTGAACTGTTAACTGTGAATAATTGGAGTTATGAGAATGTTGATTGGTTGGGTCTATGGATTAACTTGTGATAATGGAAAGTTGAATAACTTGAGAAAATGAATATTGGGAATTGTGATGATATATATATTATTGTTGGTTACTTGATGATAAGGATTGTTGATGTTGGTTCTGAGTGTGATTCGCTGAAATTGTCCTGCTTGATTGAACTGTTGTGTTGACTGTTATTGGTTTCTTGGATACTTTGTTGTGATTGAAGTTGGATTGAGAGTAATTGATGCTATGAAACTGTTGATGGAGTTGTCTGTTGTATAACTTAAGTTAATAGGAAGTTAGAAAATTGGAATAAATTGTGATATGAATAATTGGAAAAAAGGAAAAAATGGAGAATGGAAGTTGATTTGAGATGGTGATTTTATTGTCACGTGGTAAGTAGAGGTACGACCGGATGGTTTCAGACTGTTTTGTGGTGGCCATGATCTGGGTTACCTGTGATGGGCATGTCGATGCCGGTTTGATTGGGATGTTGATCCCTGAGATTGTGATTGGGATGTTGATCCCTGAGATTGTTATTGGGATGTTGATCCCTGAGATTGTTATTGGGATGTTGATCCCTGAGATTTGATATTGGAATGTTGATCCCTGGTTCTTTTTGATCTGGCACCATAAACAGGTTGATAGCCTGGTACGACCTTAGCTTATCCGTGACGGGGCCAGAAAGATAAAATTGGGTTTATAATAAAGTCCTTGGTACGTTTGGGTCGAGTCATTGAGTTTGGTCTATCTTGTACGATATTGTCTTTGGTATGGTTGTGACTATTGTCTGTATTTCTTCTTTGAAGTATTATAGTTGCCTGCATATCTTTGTTTATCCTTCGTCGGTGAGCACTTCGGACTCACCCCTCACCTGCGGGCTTTCATCCCGTAGGATGAGTTATTTGTGGTTCATGTATGTGGCATTCCAGACAGGCTGCGGCGTTATCCCTTGGACAGGACTCGGATCCATAGTTTGCATTAGTAACGCATACAATGTCTTTGTGAGTTTTATAAGTCTTGCGCTGTGCAATTTATTGTTTTGTTGGGCCATTAGGCCGATTATGATGTTATAGATGATCCCGGGTTCGGGTGATATGTTTTGATGTTGGGCCGTAGGGCCATATTGTTGTTTATATTTTGGGTTGTTGAGCCAGAGTTTATGTTTTATACACTGTATGCTGGGTTTGTTTGGTTGGGTCGTTACAGTTCCGGCACGTGTTTACTGTGTACGGTAATACGGGTCGGGGCGTTTCTTTTTTGGTAGCGGAGCGGGCGTTAGGTCTTGTTGGGAAGTCTTTGTGTGTTTGTTGTTCTTGTTTGCATAGTTCGCTCCTTTTGTTTATTATTTTATATCATTTTAGTTAGTGCATTATAGATCCAGTCAAGGGACGCCAGCTATCGCAGAACATTCACATAAGAGGTAAATGATGCCATAAATAAGCGGAAATATAAATATTATTAATAATACTATTATTTTCATTACAAACATAAATATTAAATTGAGATTTTATAAAAAAATAAAAATACATTCATCTTCTCGGCACGACGTTGACCCTGAAGCTGTTGGGGTCATTGTTGATGTTGACTGTGAAGTTGTCGCTCCACAAGAACCACATGCTGTCTGTGTTGTTCTGGCCAGGGAGCTCGAACCGCTTTGCTTGAGGAAAACGAAGTGGGATGAGACCGTGATCGTCTTCAGGCTGTCATTGGGCATGCTTTGGGCAGTCATCGAGAGCTGGTAGTAGATACCTTGCTCCAGGAAATGGCAAGTGAACTCTAGGTTCAATTCCTGAAGTCTTTCAGAGATGAAAAGCATGATGGAGTTGGCCGAGCGTAGAAGGAGGTCCTCAGGGTGCCATGGTCCTCTAGGAAGAACGTCTCTTCCATGGGAGTGACGAAGAACCTCGACGAGTAGAGTTCGTCGACGAAGACCAGACGAGGCATTCTGCCGAGCTTGTTCGGAAGTTCCTCTGGACGCTTGTTGATCATGTTGTAGGCCAGCCGGTTTTTTCTGCCTAGGTTGACACCTTCGATGAAGAAGACGGATGATGGAGCATGCATTCTGACTTGGCGATTTTGTGTTTTTACTAAACGTGTTTGTGTTTATTTTTCTAGACGTGTTACAAACTTGCTTTCAATTGCTTTTGATGATTTACACCTCACCGCTCCATCTTTTATACTCTTATGGGGAGCGTCATTACTGCTTTCAATTTTCAAGATTTTGCTTTTTAAAAATTTTTCCATTGCCTCATTTATTGCTTCGTTACTTTATACGTTTTTCGGGCTACAAATGCCAATGTTTTTTAGCCCTTTTCCATCTCACGATTTTCTAATGCCTTGGCTACCTTGGCGTTTCTTTTTATGACTCTTTCTTGCATTCTTTATCACATGCAATCGTGACCGTTGAGGATAGACTGATGGGATCATACCTCGGGTGGAGTGCATGTGCGACAAGTGGATAATGTTTCTTTCGAGAGACACAGGACGTGCTCGTGATTGTCACCTTGAGAGTTAACGGATATCTTTTTCACAGGGGAACCGACGCCATCGTTAACTCTACATGTCACGTTTCTCGGGATCGAGGATGTTTACAACTGATCTAGAGTGCCGAACATGAAAACATGTTTTGTTTTAACTTCTTTATGTTTTGGTTTTGTTAAACGAATTTTGTTTTTAATCTCTTTATGTTTGATTTTATATTCTTATTGTTGATTTTTGTTCTGCTTAGAGATGTTTTATTTTTCTGTTTAACACAAGACTTCGTAACATAAGAGTTTTGATTCAAAAAAGAAACTTATTTTATTTAATTCATAACGGTTTTACAACAGGAGAAGAAGTACTCTACGGAGCTACTTGCTTCTCTAGATCTTTTCCAAGTTTTTGGATGTTTTTGACGTGAGGAAAAAGTTCCGCGCACGCCAGTTCTTTTTGCATCACCGTCGAGCTGACCTTCTTCAGTGAGACGTTTAGCTGCATCAGTGTCTGCTGTGGAGTGCTGCTTTCAGCAGTTGCTTTGCCCTTTCGATCCTCAGCTTCTTTGCCAGCACGCTTCTTTCGCCGTCTGCTGGAGACAACCATGTGTTCTTTCAGACCGACGATGTTCGTTTTGAAGTGTTTCTTTGGAGGCTCTTCATCGGAGCTTGTCGGGAAAGCAGTACCACCGATGTAGCTGTTGTTCTCGGAGTCAGAGGTAGTTTGAGAACGGATTGGAGAGTCCATGGCTGTGTGTGAGTTGCCAGTCATGAGGTTCGGTTTTATAGAGGATGAGATGTCGCTTAAGGGTATAAGCGGTAACTCGGGTTGAGTTTGGACACCTGGCGGAGTGTGCCAGAAGCTTATCGTGGTAGGACCCTCGGATAAGACAGAATTTCGGGGACGAAATTCTTTTTAAGGTGGGTAGACTGTAACAGCCCGGGTAAAAATTTGGATTTTCACCGGGACTGTAAAAATTTTTTCACAGTGATTTACCGATGAATTAATCTTGGGTAATTAATTCAAGGTAAATCGAGTGTCGTTTTCCATAACCGAGGGTTTTCCCGCACTCGAGATTTTTCCTTGAATTTTTCGGACCTTTGGTATTTTTCAGGTCCCGGAATCCTCAAGAAATCACACCGGAAAATAACTAAGGGGGTACCAGTTATTTTTTGGTCCGGTTCGGACACGCCTACACAATTAAGGCTCCAATATGCAGTCTGCAGCCGCCACCTTCTGTGTCGCCGAGACCTGTGCACCCGTGATACCGCCAACCTTCTTTTTTTTAAATTATTTTTATTTCCCTCTTTCTCTTGTTCTGCTCACGTGAACCATGCCCGAGACCACCTATCTCTCCTTCCTCTTCTTTTCTTCTTTTTCTTCCAGAGACCTATGAACCACCTTCACCCATACAACAAGACACCATCACCAACTGCTCCACCGCCATCTCCTGCAACAAACCGATCCACACCAAACCCGCCGCCGCCATTTTCTTCTCCTCCTCCTCCTACTGCTTCTGCCGGCGAACACACAGTTTGCCTCCAACCGCGTCGCTTCCTGCCGTGGCCGTCTCATCGCTCAGTCGCCGTCGCTGCAGGAGGCAGAGCCAATTGTCGCCGTCGGACCTGTCTTCTCCTTTGCTCGCTTTGACCGCCGCTCCCGCCACCAGCAACGCCGGCGCACCTCTCGCAGCAACCTGCCGACCGCCGTGTACTGCAGCCACCGTACGCAGAGCTGCCGCTTTCCTTCCTCGTCTTCCCGGCCTCGACGCCTTTCCGCTGCCGATCTGTGGAGAGGAGCCTAATCGCGTCGCCGCCCCGTGGAGGTAAGAAGCAGGCCACCTGCTCGCTACCCGCTGTCGACCGTGACCACCACAACACCGGCCACCCGACCTCGTCACCACCACCACTTCCACAACCTTTACCGAGCTGCCGCCCTGCACGCCTCCAGCTGCCATCGCCACAACTCGCGCCTGTGCTCCCCTGCTACTCGCCTGCCCGCCGGTCGCCGTTCGCCCGCCTGCAACCCGCGCTGCTCAAGGTAATGTTGTAGATGACGGGTTGGAAGTTGGGCTTTGGGCTTGGATGTTAAGTATGGGCTTTGAAGTTTTAGCTTGAGTTTGGGTTGGGGTTTGGGCTGATGGGTTCATGTGCTGGTATGGGTTAGTTTGGTTATTTGATGGGCTGTGGCAGTAGACCTGGGCTTGAGTGTTTGGCCCAGTCCGGTTTCAAAAAAAAAAGAAAAATGATAATAAGAATAATAGGAATATATAATCTAGAGAAAATATATATTATGGGTTATATAGTTTGTGGAAATAAATAATTATCCTGAAATAATATTTTTAAGAAAATTGTGATATGATTTATATCATTAGAAAATTATTATTATGTGGTAATTAATCTTGATATATAAATTACGGATATGTTTCTAATTATATATATATATATATGTGTATATATATACATAATAATTCTATTATCTTTGGAGAGTAATTACTGAAAGTATATATATGGTACATAATTAAGAATATTTTCGCACATCAATATTTTTGAGAAATTAAAGTAATTATGATATGAAAAATATCTTTTGAAATTAATGAACGGTAAATACCTTTGTCATACTATGGATAAGTACATGCATAATTATTTTCAAAGGAAATTATATTATGGTAAGTAATCGTTAAGAAAATTATTTTGGGAAAAGTATAATTAATTTATGAAAATATTTTAAAAAGAGTTTTAATTAAAGTATGGTACCGAAATTATATTCGGATATACGTACGGTATAGTATTTTCGGAAGAAGATGATAATAAAGGATATGAACCGGGATGGATTTATTTCGCAGTATTGGCATCGTAGTATACCGATTATGTGCATTTATGTGAGCATGTGTTGTTGTTTTGTGGTATAGGTTATGATATCGGGCAGATTACTGAGGAACCGGCATCGGACCGGTCATTGTCTTCAGAGTTAGTAATCAGCCAAGGTGAGGATGGATAACCCTTAATATGTGCCTATAATACTGTGTGTGACTTGTTGTTTCATTGAACTGCTGAGATGATCCTTGATAGTTATTTGACTGCGATGGTTATTGTTGTTGCTGTTGTTGCACTGTGTTGTTGGACTTTTGGAAATTGTGGTTAATTGTTGAACTGTTAATTGTGAATAATTGGAGTTATGAGATTGTTGATTAGTTGGGTCTGTGGATTAACTTGTGATAATGGAAAGTTGAATAACTTGAGAAAATGAATATTGGGAATTGTGATGATATATATATTATTGTTTGTTACTTGATGATTTGGATTGCTGATGTTGGTTCTGGGTATGATTCGTTGATATTGTCCTGCTTGATTGAACTGTTGTGTTGACTGTTATTGATTTCTTAGATACTGTGTTGTGATTGATGTTGGATTGAGAGTAATTGATGCTATGAAACTGTTGTTGGAGTGGTCTGTTGTATAACTTGAGTTAATAGGAAGTTAGAAAATTGGAATAAACTGTGATGTCGATAATTAGGAAAAAGGAAAAAATGGAAATTGGAAGTTCATTTGAGATGGTGATTTTATTGTCACGTGGTAAGTAGAGGTACGACCGGATGGTTTGAAACTGTTTTGTGGTGGCCATGATCTTGGTTACTTGTGTTGGGCATGTTGATGCCGGTTTGATTGGGATGTTGATCCCTAAGATTGTGATTGGGATGTTGATCCCTGAGATTGTTATTGGGATGTTGATCCCTGAGATTGTTATTGGGATGTTGATCCTTGAGATTGTTATTGGGATGTTAATCCCTGAGAATTGATATTGGGATGTTGACCCCGGGTTCTTTTTGATCTGGCACCATAAACAGGTTGATATCCTGGTACGACCTTAGCTTATCCGGGACGGGGCCAGAAAGAAAAAATTGGGAAAATAATAATGTCCTTGGTATGTTTGGGTCGAGTCTTTGAGTTTGGTCTGTCTTGTACGGTATTGTCTTTGGTATGGTTGTGACTATTGTCTGTATTTCTTCTTTGAAGTATTATAGTTGCCTGCATATCTCTGTTTATCCTTCGTCGGTGAGCACTTCAGACTCACCCCTCACCTGTGGGCTTTCGTCTCGTAGGATGAGTTATTTGTGGTTCAGGTATGTGGCATTCCAGACAGGTTGCGGCGTTATCCCTTGGACAGGACTCGGATCCATAGTTTGCATTAGTAACGCATACAGTGTCTTTGTGAGTTTCATAAGTCTTCCGCTGTGCAATTTATTGTTTTGTTGGGCCATTGAGCCGATTATGATGTTATAGATGTTCCCGGGTTCGGGTGATATGTTTTGATGTTGGGCCGTAGGGCCATATTGTTGTTTATATTTTGGGCTGTTGAGCCAGAGTTTACGTTTTATACACTGTATGTTGGGTTTGTTTGGTTGGGTCGTTACAGTTCCGGCACGTGTTTACTGTGTACGGTAAATACGGGTCGGGGCGTTTCAATTGTAGTGTTAATTTTATTGTGAAGTTTACAGTTTTTTTTTGATAAATCAATCTCGAATAATATTCATAAAAATTAAATTTTTTTTTTTAATTATGGGCATTTAATTTTAGCTATGTTAGAAGTTGGATTTGGTTAGATTTGGTAGATTTGATTTAGCTACTTTTACGGTTATTGGTTACTGGTTTGGAAAGAAACGGATGAAGAGTTGAATAATTAAATAAAACAGCCAAAAATGATAATTGTAATTTTTTTATGTTAACAAGATAAATTCAGTTGACTATAATAGGAAAAGGATTATAGGGTTTTATATTTAGTTACAAAAGCTCCACTACATTAAATTTATTTTTGGGCGTGTAGTCATTTATGGAGATTTTTACATTTAAGTCATTAAAGATCAAGAGATTTCCATATTAAGTAGATCAAATATTTCCACATTAATTTCGGTTTTATGATCTCAGTATAGTCGCCTGCCTACAGTGACTACATTGTAGATCCGTCACTGGATGTACCTACAACTTTTCTCGAGTCATTTATGCACCTGGAGTTTTCGCGGACAGGACAGTCATGGGGCTCGGGCGGGAGAAGTGTTAACGTGGATGCTGCCCCAAAATTGGGTTGTTGTCCGTTACTCAAAATGACGACGTATCATCCCAATACGACGTCGTTTTATCATCCTCATGGCAAGGGTATCTGATTTCCTATGTATCTTTACAGAGAGTAGTCTAATAATTTACTAGTTGATTTTTAATAGCTATATAACATGTGATGTAGTGTTTTACAACTATGTTTGGTTTATTTAAGTAAGCCAGATCACTTGTGTTCCACTATGATTGCAGTTAATAGGATTGTAGTAATTGTGCCATCAACTAGTTTTAAACAGTTGGGCCAGATCTTGTAGCTATATATATTTGGCTTAATGGAGGCTTGAACTTCCCAACTCGATGAACTGCAACTATAAACTGTCAAGAATTCCCATTGTAGCAGGAACTCCTCTAATGTAGATGGTGGAACCATTTATGATTTATCCTACCAATGACAAATCTTACACGATAAACGCCAAGATATAGGACAATGAAGAAGAATATGAGCTCTAGACTCAAGCAATGAATCACAGAAAGGGCAAATAAAAACAACCAAGGGAACAACACCTCGTTCTGGAAGTGTATCTTTGGTGGCAATGCTTCATGTTTAGTGCAAGCCAAAGCCAACACTCGATCTTGAATGGAGACAAGGGCAGCCAAATGAATGGTTTGCATCTCTGGACTGCCAATTGATTTGTAGAAGAACACTCTGCCCTTGCAGACTAGTGTGACTGTAAACTCAACATAACAGCAATCAATTGCAATGAATTAACATTTGAAACTTCCTAATCCCTCATGTGGTGTTTAGTTTTGCCATGACAATGGAGGGCGGCTGCATTCAACTGATTGCAGGAGGCGATGCGCTGTGTATATGCTTTTGAACTTCAAAACATTTTTCTTCCTTGGCAGCTATTTTTGGCTATCTTTTATTTAATTTTATTTTTAAATATGTATATTTTAGCAAAACGACTAATG
This sequence comes from Turnera subulata, assembly GCA_028386065.3. NCBI lineage: Eukaryota > Viridiplantae > Streptophyta > Magnoliopsida > Malpighiales > Passifloraceae > Turnera > Turnera subulata. The sequence continues at coordinate 21,601 of JAKUCV010001814.1, forward strand.
CAAATTTTTTTCCGTTTTCCTTCTGGGTGCTTTGCCCCAATTAAATCCGGATTCGACACAGGTCGCTCACATGGGATTTTCTGCACACATCTCGGATTTTCTGCACATATGAAGACTCAAACGTGAGGCTCCGCTTAAGCAAAACCAGGTTGCTTACCAATTACCACTTCGACGAACCCCATCGAGGACTTATACGACAGGAAAAATTGTCGTTAACATATTTTTTCTTTCTTTGTGTCTTTAAATTGACAGGAAAAATTATCATTTTAACGTATTTTTTTTTCTTTATGTGGCTATTAATTGAAGGTCGGTTCAGAGACAATATGATATAAATAGTCCTAGTTTAGGGACCAATAATTATCAACCAACGAGAAAACGTTAATAAAACCCTAACTATAGTTTCAGGACCCAAGCTCTGAATTCAGAATCGGGGTACCAAAGGAACCCAGATTCAAGAGCAAGAGGAGCAATGGATAGCGAAAGTAATATCCCTACTGAAATAGTAGCCAACATAGTCTCTAGACTTACTTTCAAGACCTTCTTCCGGTGCAAGTGCAAGTGCGTATGCAAATCCTGGCGTGACTTGATCACCAGCGATCCTTATTTTGCACAGCTCCACCATTCCCGGGCGCAGCCATGTCTCTTGCTCTACCCACTCGTCGCCATACCATCAAAGGTAAACCTGTCGTTGCTTGATCTGGGTTTCATTAACGTGCATGGGCTACCTTCCAGCCCTAAAGATTTGGAAGCGAAATTTGACCTCCTGATAACACATGGGATTCCTATTGGTTATTGGGATGTTGATCCCTGAGATTGTTATTGGGATGTTGATCCCTGAGATTGTTATTGGGATGTTGATCCTTGAGATTGTTATTGGGATGTTAATCCCTGAGAATTGATATTGGGATGTTGACCCCGGGTTCTTTTTGATCTGGCACCATAAACAGGTTGATAGCCTGGTACGACCTTAGCTTATCCGGGACGGGGCCAGAAAGAAAAAATTGGGAAAATAATAAAGTCCTTGGTATGTTTGGGTCGAGTCTTTGAGTTTGGTCTGTCTTGTACGGTATTGTCTTTGGTATGGTTGTGACTATTGTCTGTATTTCTTCTTTGAAGTATTATAGTTGCCTGCATATCTCTGTTTATCCTTCGTCGGTGAGCACTTCGGACTCACCCCTCACCTGTGGGCTTTCGTCTCGTAGGATGAGTTATTTGTGGTTCAGGTATGTGGCATTCCAGACAGGTTGCGGCGTTATCCCTTGGACAGGACTCGGATCCATAGTTTGCATTAGTAACGCATACAGTGTCTTTGTGAGTTTCATAAGTCTTCCGCTGTGCAATTTATTGTTTTGTTGGGCCATTGGGCCGATTATGATGTTATAGATGTTCCCGGGTTCGGGTGATATGTTTTGATGTTGGGCCGTAGGGCCATATTGTTGTTTATATTTTGGGCTGTTGAGCCAGAGTTTACGTTTTATACACTGTATGCTGGGTTTGTTTGGTTGGGTCGTTACAGTTCCGGCACGTGTTTACTGTGTACGGTAAATACGGGTCGGGGCGTTTCAATTGTAGTGTTAATTTTATTGTGAAGTTTACAGTTTTTTTTTGATAAATCAATCTCGAATAATATTCATAAAAATTAAAACTTTTTTTTTAATTATGGGCATTTAATTTTAGCTATGTTAGAAGTTGGATTTGGTTAGATTTGGTAGATTTGATTTAGCTACTTTTACGGTTATTGGTTACTGGTTTGGAAAGAAACGGATGAAGAGTTGAATAATTAAATAAAACAGCCAAAAATGATAATTGTAATTTTTTTATGTTAACAAGATAAATTCAGTTGACTATAATAGGAAAAGGATTATAGGGTTTTATATTTAGTTACAAAAGCTCCACTACATTAAATTTATTTTTGGGCGTGTAGTCATTTATGGAGATTTTTACATTTAAGTCATTAAAGATCAAGAGATTTCCATATTAAGTAGATCAAATATTTCCACATTAATTTCGGTTTTATGATCTCAGTATAGTCGCCTGCCTACAGTGACTACATTGTAGATCCGTCACTGGATGTACCTACAACTTTTCTCGAGTCATTTATGCACCTGGAGTTTTCGCGGACAGGACAGTCATGGGGCTCGGGCGGGAGAAGTGTTAACGTGGATGCTGCCCCAAAATTGGGTTGTTGTCCGTTACTCAAAATGACGACGTATCATCCCAATACGACGTCGTTTTATCATCCTCATGGCAAGGGTATCTGATTTCCTATGTATCTTTACAGAGAGTAGTCTAATAATTTACTAGTTGATTTTTAATAGCTATATAACATGTGATGTAGTGTTTTACAACTATGTTTGGTTTATTTAAGTAAGCCAGATCACTTGTGTTCCACTATGATTGCAGTTAATAGGATTGTAGTAATTGTGCCATCAACTAGTTTTAAACAGTTGGGCCAGATCTTGTAGCTATATATATTTGGCTTAATGGAGGCTTGAGCTTCCCAACTCGATGAACTGCAACTATAAGCTGTCAAGAATTCCCATTGTAGCAGGAACTCCTCTAATGTAGGTGGTGGAACCATTTATGATTTATCCTACCAATGACAAATCTTACACGATAAACGCCAAGATACAGGACAATGAAGAAGAATATGAGCTCTAGACTCAAGCAATGAATCACAGAAAGGGCAAATAAAAACAGCCAAGGGAACAACACCTCGTTCTGGAAGTGTATCTTTGGTGGCAATGCTTCATGTTTAGTGCAAGCCAAAGCCAACACTCGATCTTGAATGGAGACAAGGGCAGCCAAATGAATGGTTTGCGTCTCTGGACTGCCAATTGATTTGTAGAAGAACACTCTGCCCTTGCAGACTAGTGTGACTGTAAACTCAACATAACAGCAATCAATTGCAATGAATTAACATTTGAAACTTCCTAATCCCTCATGTGGTGTTTAGTTTTGCCATGACAATGGAGGGCGGCAGCATTCAACTGATTGCAGGAGGCGATGCGCTGTGTATATGCTTTTGAACTTCAAAACATTTTTCTTCCTTGGCAGCTATTTTTGGCTATCTTTTATTTAATTTTATTTTTAAATATGTATATTTTAGCAAAACGACTAATGCAAATTTTTTTCCGTTTTCCCTCTGGGTGCTTTGCCCCAATTAAATCCGGATTCGACACAGGTCGCTCACGTGGGATTTTCTGCACACATCTCGGATTTTCTGCACACACGAAGACTCAAACGTGAGGCTCCGCTTAAGCAAAACCAGGTTGCTTACCAATTACCACTTCGACGAACCCCATCGAGGACTTATACGACAGGAAAAATTGTCGTTAACATATTTTTTCTTTCTTTGTGTCTTTAAATTGACAGGAAAAATTATCATTTTAACGTATTTTTTTTTCTTTATGTGGCTATTAATTGAAGGTCGGTTCAGAGACAATATGATATAAATAGTCCTAGTTTAGGGACCAATAATTATCAACCAACGAGAAAATGTTAATAAAACCCTAACTATAGTTTCAGGACCCAAGCTCTGAATTCAGAATCGGGGTACCAAAGGAACCCAGATTCAAGAGCAAGAGGAGCAATGGATAGCGAAAGTAATATCCCTACTGAAATAGTAGCCAACATAGTCTCTAGACTTCCTTTCAAGACCTTCTTCCGGTGCAAGTGCAAGTGCGTATGCAAATCCTGGCGTGACTTGATCACCAGCGATCCTTATTTTGCACAGCTCCACCATTCCCGGGCGCAGCCATGTCTCTTGCTCTACCCACTCGTCGCCATACCATCAAAGGTAAACCTGTCGTTGCTTGATCTGGGTTTCATTAACGTGCATGGGCTACCTTCCAGCCCTAAAGATTTGGAAGCGAAATTTTACCTCCTGATAACATATGGGATTCCTATTGGTTCTTGCAATGGCTTGCTTTATCTAGTTACAGAAACTAAGGACTCGTCTTGGAGATTTTGCGTCTGCAGTCCCATAATCGGAGAATACGTGGAGATTCAAGGATCGAAAGAGCCCCAAAGTTTCAGCGAGTATCCGTTCCGCGATATTCAGTTTCTCTATTGCCCGTCAAGTGATAAGTATAAGATTATGGTTGATTTGCATTCACAAGACAAAGCAACAATTTCCACAATTGGAACGAATTTGTGGAGAGATATTGATGATTTTGTCCCGGAAAGCTACGGTTCCACCATCTACCTTGAAGGAATGCATAGTGTAGGAAACTTACTTATATTTCCTAGCAATACAGCTGAAGCAGGATCGGGAGCTTAGCTCGATTTACCAGTCGGTGGAAGTTGTCACAGTACGTTGGATCAACTTCTGAGTCTCCACAACCTAAACCCTGGTATGTATTTCTCAATCCTGTGTATGTTTCTCTTATGTTCTCAAGCACCCATGCTATTCCTTTTGTAGCAGGTATATTGGTGGATGTTGAGCTGGTGGAGGTCCCTCCATTTTTTTTTGTAGCTGGTGGAGGCTCCTCCACTATGATAGTGCACCATGATAAACTGTAGAGGTCCCTCCATGATGATAGTGCATAATGATAGTGCACCCCATTGTGGGTGTACTTTTTTTTTTTATTCCAACATCTCCCACTCACATATAAGGGGAGTGCACACATACACTAACCATGAGAAACATATTCTCTTGAGAACCTCATACATTCATACAAAGAAGTAGATCGTGCGACCAACATACTTTGAGAGTCAAATGCTATACATCTGTTAGGAGTATATAGCCTCTCACAAAAATTTAAGTAGATCAAAAAGTATGCAAGTACCCTAGATCATAAATTCACATTAGAAATCTGCCAAAGATCTCTCTTATTAAGATACATTGTATCCACAATTATAACCATAAGTCATAACTGGTGCACCGGTGAATACAAACTAATGTGATTTTGGTCAATGATCTTCCTCTTCTCACGATCCTCTTAACTCAACTTAACTTGCTTTTCTAGACATATCCCGCCAGACCGAATCAATGTCCATGGTCTTTTGGCAATACACTAAGATAGCAAACATCAAGTTGAATCTCAAGTACCTGAGCGGAGTCCTGAGGGTACACGATGTAGCCACCATAAAGGCTCTGGGTCTCACACAACAATAAGCGGAGATTAAACTGATGTTAACCCATTTGGTCACCAAAATATGCACATGGTATGAAACATGTGCTACAGCATTTTCTCCTTTCCCCGTGGAGCGTATCTCTTTTCCATAAGGAATGCTGTACAGATGATATTTAGACACCATATGTGTCCAAATTTGAGTTCCTCGATCTACACATAAACTTGAACTCACATCTGGCCCACTAAGTAGACTTGGTGAATGTAATCCACCGTTAAAATGACCTTCTGTCATTATACAGTAGACATTCATAATTTTAAGCCATAAGCTCTCAAATTATCCGTCTGATAATTTTGCTTAAAATCTGTCTCTTCTCCACTTATCACTAAGATGTGGAGGCGGTTACCCGTGTGAGAGGGCTAACCTCGTGTCTACTCGACATACTCTTAAACAAATAAATGAAGAATGTACATAACATTCATCTATATATATGTATGTAAATCAACTTATTTGATAGCAAGAACATTAAACACAGGTTGTGAGTTTTGGGAAAATAATAAGCATAAAGTGAATAACTTAAGCGTACACGAATTTAATGCCTAATGTGTTCACAAACACATCCCAAGGCAAAAGCTTAAACAGTGCATCTGATCACTTGTCTCTTATAGACAGATACTTAACATTCACAACCTGGCATACAACAATGCCATCTGTATAGTTATCGGATGTCTACTTATTTGGTGAAACTAACCATTCTTGGCAATGAAAATTGCAGCCTCACTGTCGTAGTCGACTAACACTAGATCAGTGTTCTATGCATTATCCGTCACGTGATCCAAGAACTCTTTCAACCAAATGTTTTTTACACTGCTGAAGCGAGAGCCACACATTTGGCCTCAATCGCAAACAAGAATACACATGATCATTTCTTACTACTTTATGATATGGCGCCATCATTTAGTAAGAACATATATCTCCAGATGTAGACTTTTCTACCATCTAGATCTTTTCCATGATCAAGACTTGTGCATTCAACCAAGAAGGACCTTTCCTTGCTTGGTGACAAAGATATAATCAGCAAAATTCTTTAGACGCCAATGATCTTTTTTTTTAAACTGCTTGTAATGTGCTAAGCCTAGGTCGGATTGACATCTATCTGTTAAGCCATTTGCTTAACCAATATCTAGTCTATCATACACTATAGTGTACAACAAACTTCCGACTATGCTTTGTTATGGAACTTGGCTTATTCATCACTCTCATCAGGAGTCTTACGACATACGATTTCTCAAAGTATGACATTTATTGATAGGAGTTTAGATAGGATTACTGTGATGCATATTGTATTATTTCAAACCTTTATTAGTGTAATTCTCTTATAAGAAATACTATAATTCTTGAAATAATATCTTAAAATCTTAATTTCAAGCTTATATGCAATCTCTATCCATATCACCTATCTCGACTGAGATGACAACTAGGTCTTTTACCTAGTTGATTAAGCTCTATATCATTTCTAGCTATAATTATGTCATATACATACTATATGTTAATTACAAACTTACTTGGTACATGCCTTGAGGATTAGAAGACCAATATAGATTTTGAAGTCTACAAACCTTATGTTTGTGGTCCTCTTCAATGAAACACAGTTTGTTTCATTTTAATCTCCATTTGAGAAAGGCAATTTTTACATCCGTTTGACGTGATCCAAGGTTTTAAGTTTGAAGTAATAGCTAGAAACATCCATACATAGGTAAAACTCACAGAAAACGAGATTGATTCTATCTCTTTCTGTAGTGTACCTTTTACCTATTAGTTGAGTCTTAAATTTCTCAACTATGTTGCCAGCTTTGAGCTTGCTTTTGAGAACACATTTGTTCCCAATGACATTGTGTCCTTCAATGAGAATAACCAGTTCTTAAACTTTATTGACTCTCATTGATTCCATCTTTTCTTTGATTGCTTTTGTCCATTTTCCTTTAGAAGAATTTTGAGAAAGCCTTTTCTAGGCCCATTTCATAGGAATTTTATAAAAGACCCACTATTTTATGAGAATCACACTGAATTATGATTCAGGTATGCTGTTCCCATTTGAATCAACATGGCTCCCACTCGGATTAAAACGTTAATCTCGCTCCCACTTAGAACAAGATCTATCTTTATCGCTCCCACTTGAAACAACAAAATTACTTAAATTCGGACTTGATGATGAGGAAGTTTATTGATGAGAAACTAATTCATCATCTGTTAAAATCCTCCCACTCGAATGAAGCAATCCTTGCACGTCTTAATCCTCTTTCTCAAGTAAAGATGGGCCTTAACCTACCTCACCTTTCTTAGGAAACTCATTCACAAAGAATGTGACATCTTGTGGCTTACACTCAGTTACGCTCCCACTGTTTTGCTGGCTTATAAACATATAACCCTTGAGGTTAGTGAGTATCTCATAAGATACTTGTCGTCCTCTGAAGGCACATCTTGCCAAGTAGAGAGAAGTAATATATATAAGCAGCACAACTTCCAAGGTTACTAGAACACTTAGGTCAGGTTGTCTATTAGTCCACAACTCATATGGAACGGTTGCAACTGATTTGGTAGGCATTCGGTCAAGTACATAAGCAGCTGTTAATAGAGCATCACCCTAAAAGGTAATGGGCAGTTGAGCTTGTGCCATCATTGACCTAACCATTTTAAGGAGCGTTCTATTTCGTCTCTCTGCAACACCATTTTTTTTAGGAGTGTAGGGAATGGTCAACTGATGAGCTATCCCTTTTGTATCACAAACGCCTTTAAATTGGGCCGAGAGATACTCACGACCATGATCAGTTCGAATGGCCTTAATCTTTCGGTCCAATTAATTTTCCACTAAGCTCATATAGCATTGGAAGCACGTTAATGCCTCTGATTTGTGGGAAATCAAATAGACATAACCATACCGAGTATAGTCATCTATGAATGTGTTGAAATAGTAGGCTCCGTGCCTGGCCCTAATGTTCATGGGCCCACAGTGTTAGGAACAATAGACTTAAGCTAGAGGGGGGGTGAATAGCTTATGACCGAAAATTAAAAACTTAGCAGGAATTGAAGTGCAGAATTGAAAGAATAGAAGGACACAAGAGATTTTTATACTGGTTCACACACAACTAATTTGTGGCTAATCCAGTCCTTCAAGATACACTTGAAGAGTTCACTATCTACCGTTAAGCTTCCGGGTGCTTAACAAACCGTTTACAGCCTAGGAATTCTAATCACAAGAATTCTACACACTTGCTTGAAGGTACCTCACTTCAAGACTTCTCTCAAGGAAAGAAAATCACTCTTCCTATGAGTAGCTACAAGGGAACAAACCTCCCTTTCAGTGTATGAACAACACTATGAAGATTACTCAAACAAAAGCTCTCTCAAGAGTAGGTATGAGTTACAATTAAGCACTAATAAGGCAACTCTCAATAATCTCAAAGGAATTGGCTCTTAAAC
>JAKUCV010001815.1:0-43254 GCA_028386065.3 Turnera subulata
CCTTCTCTCTTTGGACAAATCCATAATCCAAGATGGCACCTCGCACCCGGATGACGACGTCATCACATTAGGCTGTATTTTCTGCATAGAACGTAATAGCTTCTCCAGGCCTCCCCGTGCTCTGCCTGATTGTGATTGACATATTCAAATAACAGGGAATCAAATGACAAAACAACAAAATAAGATAAGAAGAAAACATGTGAGCATGCAGTTGCTTTCTACTGATACTGATAATAATTTTAGTCAATGGTTGTCCACAGTCGTCTATGAAAACCATACGTCCTAATTTAAGTCCTCTCCTTGTATAGTATTTTCCGCGTAAATCGATTTTGTTATTAATAATGTTCATCACTAGATCATCAGTCTAATCGCATAATGGATACTAGAAAATAATTCGAGGACGTCTGGACTAGCTAGAGATAGTACTATAAAAGAGTTCAATGCATCAATTACTTTTCAAACGATCGATGTGAAAGAATACCTTGTGTTTGTGGCTATTATAATAAAACCATTTTAAGGCTGGAGGGCATTTATATACATGGTATCATTTTAGGCAGAACACGAGCGAAGAGCAACACTAGTGGGTGGGATCACTCTTATAAAAATTGGATCAGATTTTATTGGAAAACTAATATGATTTTGATGAGATTCTCTCATTAATCCATTGTTGGTGCCTGCAATGATCACTTTAGTAATATGCTTCATCTAGACTATAAGCAATGTAGCGGGCCAAGAGCTCTTGTAATTTCTGATCCAAATGGCCAAAATTTTCAGAAAATTGAGGTTAATTAATGCCTGTCATTTTCTTGGATAAGAATCTATATAATTAGGTAAACTCCAGATCGATAGTCAAATTCTCACAAAGTAATTGCCTATTGTAAATGCAAGGATGCCATCCTCACCGACGTAGGTATATGACTATATTGTATATGGTAGGCACAATTAACTGTGACATCAAAGTAATAGGCATGTGCATCGCAAAGTAATAGGCATGTGCATCGCATGGCATCCCCCCACTCCACAAAAAGAAGCCTATTATTTTTTAGACATTATTGAATCTTGCTAAGTATGCTTTTTAAGAAGAACTATTCTCTCTTACCCTTCAATTCAGATCTAGTTTTGACTTCTTTATCAGTGGCTGACAATAGTACGTCATTTTTTTCTGGATTTCAATGGGGCTAAATCAATATTTTATCATCGAGCCACTTTTCTTTATGTGTTAAGAGTACTGAAAGTTTGTACATATACAGAACCTAAGGGGGTCATGGCCCCTGTTGGCCCCCCCTAACTCCGCCCCTGCATCAACTAGTATACCATGCGCATCTCTGCACACCACACTCAGACCTGCTTCTTTGGATCCTTGTCCAAAAGCACCATCGCAGTTTAGTTTGAAGCTTCCTGCTTCTGGTCTGCTCCACTCAGAAGATATTGGTCCATCTTCAGTATTGAGTGGTAGTGAAGCTCGATGTTCCACTTCCCTCCTTTCTTCCTCCATTCCCACGTTACTCCTCAGCACTGCTAACGTAGGATCTGCCTCACCCCTTTCATACACACCTTCATTCCTCATCTTCCATATGTTCCACATCACAATAGCCACATTGCTCTTTAAATCTTGTTTTTCCTGCTTATTTAAATTCCCTCCCAAATCTGTCCACCATCTTACCAATCCTGGGAAGCCGTGTTCATCAAATATGAGGCGTAAGGATGATCCAAACCATGTTGTTCTTGCATGATTGCAAAAGAATAACATGTGTTCCAGAGATTCCACATCCTCACTGCACAAATTACATCCCGGATCACACGCTATAACTATCTTAGAGACCGTTTTTCCATATGGAAGGGAATTTTTCAACACTCTCCACATAAATGTCTTGATCTTTGGTTGGACTTTTAATGCCCAAATCTCTTTCCATTCCAATGTACCGATGAAGAAGCCGCATTCCTTTGTCCATTTGGTTCCTCTCCAAGCTGCATTGCAAGCCAGTATCCTGATTTCACAGAATAAATGCCATTATTGCTATAATGCCAGCATAGTTGATCCTCTTTCTCATTAGCAATTGGGATGTCCCTGATAATCTCCCTGTCTTCAAGAGTAAAGCATGTGTCCAATTTCCTTTGATCTTATTTACATTCATGCTGCATGATGAGATCATTGACAGTGATTCCAGCCAGCCCATTCGACCGTGGAGATTCCACCCCAAATCCACTATCACGTGGAAGCCAATTATCATCCCAGATTAGAGTTTTTTTTTTCATTACCAATATTCCATCTAATTCCCTTAGCAAGGAGTTCACGACCTGCAAGGATACTGTTCCATACCCAAGAACTAGCACCTCCTTGTTTGGCCTTGAGAAAATTGGTTTTTGGATAGTACTTGGCTCTCAGTAGCCTCACCCAAAGTGCATTTGGTTCATTTAGAATCCACCATCCCTGTTGAGCTAGGAGTGCTGTGTTGAATAACTTGAGATTTCTAAAACCCATCCCCCCTTTGACTTGGGTTTGGTTAGCACCTCCCAGTTCTGCCAATGGATCCTCCTCTTGTTTTCATTGCCTCCCCAAAAACATATGCCCATCAAACTATGAATGTCTTTGCATATGGACTTTGGGAATTTGAAAATGGATATGAAGTAAACAGGAAGTGCCGATATTACCGACTTCACGAGTACTTCTTTGCTAGCTTGCGAGAGCAAAATCTCCTTCCAACTTCTGAGTTTTGTTTGAACTCTCTCCTTCACAAAATTCAGTGTTTTAGTTTTAGAACGTCCCCAAGCAGTAGGGATCTCTAAATATGTATCATTATCCGACGCCTCCTTCATACTAATGGCTGTGCAAATCTCATTCTTCCTCTCCTCTGTAACATTCCTGCTAAAATATACTCTGGATTTTGAGAAATTAATACGCTGGCCCGAAGCGATACTATACCGGTCCACCACCCATAGTAAATTCCCGGCTTCCTCCACAGTTGCTTCACCAAATAAAACAGTATCATCAGCGCAAAAAATGTGGTGAATTGGTTGGCAGAACCGATTTAATTTGAAACCCTGTAGATGCACGTCATGACCAACTGTACCCAATGTTGATCAAATCCCATCAAGGTCAATAGTCTCTCCAGATAGGGCCACTCAATCTTGTCGTATGCTTTAGCAATATCCAATTTAAGCATCAGACTTGTCTTGGTATTCTTGCATCTGGTTCTCATCGAGTGCAAAGCTTCATTAGTAATTATGATGTTGTCTTGAATATTTCGACCTTTTACAAATCCAGCTTGAGTTTCAGAGATGATGGAGGGGAGCCACTTCTTTAATATGTTCGCCAAACACTTAGAAAAGATTTTATATATAAAGTTACAACAACTAATAGGGCAAAATTGATTGAGATTTTCAGGAGTTTTGGTTTTTTGAATTAATGATATGATTGTGGTGTTGAGTTCGGCGAGAATGTGACCTGAGGTTTGGAAGCTTCTCACTGCAACAATAAGATCCTGTTTGATTATGGGCCAATATCTTTGAAAGAAGAAGCCTGAAAGCTATCTGGCCTAGGGGATTTCAAAGCACCCATTGAAAAGACAACAACGTGGATCTCTGCGTCTGAAAACACTGCTAATAATTGAGCATTCATCTTGCTAGTTACCACAAGCGAGATATAGCTTGCCTATTCTTCTAAATTGTTTGTACCTTCAAATTTGAAAATCTCAGCAAAATGCCTGAGTGCCTCTGCCTTGAGATCCTTTTGTTCAGTGATGATCTGATTGTTTTCTAAGGTCAGGCTTGTGATAGTATTTCTGTTACGTCTCTGCACTATAGTGGTGTGGAAAAAGTTTGTATTTCTGTCACCAGCCTCCAACCACCTTACTCTGGCTTTCTGTGCCCAATACACCTCTTCTCGTCTCCATTCTTGTTCAAGTGCTCTGAAAAGGCTAGCTTCCTCATTTCTTACTTATTCTGTGAACGGGCGTTCTTCGAGTTGAGCCAGTTTTGACATGATGGCATCAATCTCTTTCTTGGCATTCTTGACTTTGGTGGTGCTCCATCTGGTAAGGGCTGCTCGGGTTGTCTTGATCTTGCAAGCAACTCTGAACTGCCTCGATCCTTGGACGGAGGTTTGCCATTGATTCCGAATAATTTCCTCGCATTCCCCTTCTTCTTCCCAACTTGTGTTAAATTTAAAACACCTTTTGGTGACTGTTTTGGGGCCATGAAGGTGTAGTACAAGAGGTTTATGTTCAGAGCCAATCATAAGTTCATTAGTCAGTATCGCAATCGGCCAATCCATCCTCCAGTTGGTGTTTGTGATAGCTCTATCTAAATTAGCCACGATGTGTGACTCTCCAGTTCGTTTGTTCGACCATGTGAACTTAGTGCCCTTATATTCCAAATCCATCATTTCAAACAAGTGCATAATTTCTTGGAAGTCATGAGTTTGAGACGGGGACACCATTAATCCTCCCTTCTTGTCGTCACTTTCTAGCAGGGTATTGAAATCCCCCATTATGAGCCACCTAGCTTGAGGTCCCGGGAATAGATCTGCCAGTTTATTCCAAAACTCATGTCTATCTTTGGCATTGAGTAGACCATATACCAGTGTGAGGAAAAAATCAGCACCCCCCACTTTAACAGCTACATGGAGAAAATTACAACATTTTCTCAAAACTTCCACCTGAATATTATTGTTCCACCAAATGGCCAAGCCCCCACCAAGCCCGACAGGTTCCACATACTCCGAGAATTGAAAACCCAACTTCCTTCTTTTTCTCTCCAATTTCACACTCTGTTGCTTTGTCTCAGTTAGAAAAATCAGATCAGGTCTGTACTTTTGCTTCAAATCACTCAGTCTGCTAACTGTTGGAGGTTTGCCGATACCCCTACAGTTGCACACAAGAAAGGACATGCCTCTCACTAAAAATAGAAACTTTCTGTTGATAGCTGTCGCACAGCTTGAAACATTGGGAAAACTAACTCCTACTACTGTTAACTGTAGTGCATATGTGTGTATACTAACCTCTTGACCTGTAGATGTGAAGAGATTTCAGCCGATAGCATCCCTGCAATGTGGATCCGCAATTGGAGAGTCAAAAAAAATTTCCGTTAAGGTGAAGAGTACCATTGGGACAGGTATCAAGTCACAGTGTCTCTCTCTACTTTCTCTCTATAAAGTTGAAGCCACTTGTTTTTCCCTTCCTTTAATGCCATCTCTCTTCTAATGGTACTTAAATACTTTTTTTGTTATGAACGAATTGATTGTATTTATTACTACATAATTTATGCAACATTGGAAGACGGACAGATTTTCTGTGTTTTTTTCTTCCAATAGAAAATGGAAAAACACTATACTACTGTATTGTACATGTGTTGGGCCTAGAGCCGCTTCTTCTGATGTTGTGCTCATCCAGGAAAAGGAGGTCAAGCCTCAAAGACCAATCTTTTGGGCCCATAAACAATCTCATAAACCCTTTTTCTTTGGGCCCATCGATCTAGAAAACAAATAATTGATGGTTGATATCCCATTGGGACTGTTTATTGGGTCATCTCCTATAAACTACTTTCGTGCTTTACCGGTGTGTTGGGCTGGGCTAGTTTCTAAGCGTTGACTCTAAAGTTAATTAAAAAGTCCATTTGCTTTTCTAATTTGTTTAATAATTCCCTTTGTATTAGTAGAACAACATAATATCACTTAGTGAGTGTTTATATAATATCTCGATCAAATTTTTGTATATAATAAAAAATTATTACTGAATTTGCCTGATACCTTACCATTTCTGATTACTGTAACGTAATTGAGTACAATGTTGCATCTCCCTTCAATCTACACATACAAAAATGGTGCTTGCCACCACTTTTTTATGGCAATTGCAATCTTTCAATCTTGATTTTTGCAACGCCGAAGCCTTTGACAAGTAGATCGTAGAACAGTAGGATCTGTAGGTCACTTGGCATGATTCTGAGGGGAAAATAATTGTTCCCTCACGTCCACCATGTGGTCGATAAAGGTCTAAAAAGAGACATCGAGCCATATAGATTTTATTGGACAGGAGACATAACTTAAGACTGCAAGATGGGAATGGCAGTGATAGTAAGGGACTCTCGTGGATCCCTGGTGGATTGTGCTGTAGGCAGCAAACGCTGCAGATCAGCCCTTGAGGGTGAGGCATGGGCGCTACTCTTTGCTCTTCAGGGAGCCAAGTACTTGTAATTACCTTGTGTGATCTTTGAAACCGATTCAAAAGTCCTTGTCGACTCCATCTTGGATACGGAGGACACTGCTATTGATTAGAGCATTGAGTCCATAGTGACTCGTATTAAAGCTTTTTGCCGAATTTTGACAATGTTAGGCTTTTGTTTGACAGACTAATAGAGTTGCTGACTTTCTTGCTAAACTAGCCAAGAGGCATATATGTTTATAGGTCGAGACACAAGTGCTTTACCTGATGAGTTTTGCAGGTGTTAGCACAGAGATTGTATTTCATATAATCACGTTGTTGATAAGGGTAATATCACATGCATGTATAGGGTTAGATTTCTGTTAGAAGTTGTATTCTATCACTTGTATCTCATCTGATGTACTATGCAATCTATATAATACACAAGAGGCAACACGGTTTGTGTGCCTAAGGAAAACCCTAAACACTATTCTCTATAACAGGCTTGTACATGAAGACATTCCTATATGCATGAAATAAGATGCCTTTTATCGTTGTTCAAAAAAAAAAAAAGAAAACATAACTTAAGAGGGAGTAAAGGGACTGTGTGATGTTGGGATGGTAGAGGGGAGGGAGAATATTTATTGGTCCTCCCTTTCTTTTTTTTTTTTTTGATTACGATGCCTAAATCTATCCTAACCCCACCCCACCCTGGATCGAACCAGGGTCTTCTTGGCTCAAGGCCAAGGGAAATGCCATCACGCTACACAGCCGTTGGCTCAAGGTCCTCCCTTTCTTTATACTCTTAATTATTGATTTTAATAGTTTATATGGGAGTGCACATGTCTAGATTTAATATTCAAAAAACATTATACACATCATATGCCATGTTCTTCATTATTTTTCTCTGGCATAGTTTTGTGATGATGGGATGACGATGGATGACGAGCAAAATGCCTGAAGTAGATAAGATTTCTAAGTAGATGAAAAATGGAATTCAATCTTTCTTTATTGAGTTATATTATCTGTTTTTTTTTTCCCCTTCCGCTGAAGTTATTATCTATTCTATAACATTTGATGATTTGATCTTTTAGGCTTTGACCCCGTGAAAAGATATGTAAAATTCCCTTTTTCTTTCCAGTCTTTGCTTTTACTACTATTTCTCATTGCAATGTAAATTCTTAAGCAAAGAGAAAAAAAAGTTTGATCAGTAAATGGAAAAAGATAAGTACATTCATGACAGGGTTAATGAAATCAGCAAAATAGTATAGATAAGTGTTTTTTTCTTTGAGAATTTAGTTTTGATAAGTTAAAGTTAGGATGAATGAGGGTAAATATGAAAGAAATAACATTTTTTTCGAGGAAAAAAGAAATAAAAATTTAATGGTTCTGAAATTTGTAAAAAAAATGGCGAACAATTTGGAACAGAATCGCTTTACATTCTTTTTTTCTTTCTGGAAAGAGTACTGAAATGGTAGAATGGGTTGTATATCTTAAAAGGTGAGTAGGGTCTAATTAATGATCCCCAAATTAGCTGTAGTTTTCATGTTGCTTATGGATTAAGCGTGGAATAATTGTTTAGATTGCAAAAAGCCGCCGGGATGCTCCTTTAATTTGGGGAGGATCTGAGTCGAAACCTTATGCACTTAAACACTAGAACATCGTCTAATCTTTTACGTTTGCATAAATGAAAGGTGAACTGCTTATTATTACCACCCTCCTCAGTTTTTCACATAGCCAAAATCTATGAAAAAAGTAGGTTCTGTCTTTGCAGTTTACATCTGAACTTAAGCCATCCCTACTTCATGGTTAAAAAATAAAGTAAAGCTATCTCATCGATTCATCTTTGCCCATATGGCATAGTATACGGCAGAAACCTATAAGGTTAAGGTTAGGCTTCCCAACCTTAAGCTTTATGTAGAGTTTGGCCCATTTCCAAGGCTCAATAAAATTAACTTTTCGACAAAAAAAAAAAAAATTGACCAGAGTCTTTTTTTTTTTAATTGTGTATGATAGGAATTTCACCGAAGTTAAAGCACCTTGCAAGCATCAAATTAGAGATGCCAATTAGCAGAGAGTAACACTGTGTTCTTTCCTTTTCTTCATTGTTTTTTTTTTTCTTTCTTTTTACCTTACCTTGTCGTACTCTTAACTATTAGATCACCCAAATTCCATGAAAGAATGGTCGGTCTAGACACTGACTGCGGTCTCTTTTTGTTAGAAGATCTGCTGTTTCCTGCCCTCCTTTTTTATGGTCACCGGCAGAAGATTGTAGAGGGAAACATTAACAGAAGCAAAATCTATCTATCATAAGCTTCTCCATTTAATTGGAACAGGAATTCACAAATTTGACATACGCATTCTTGAAGTCATTAAAGAACATATTCTGATCTTCAGCGTAGATTTTGATCCACCTGCACAGTTAAAGCAAGTAAGAGTAAGACACATCAAGAACAACTAGCAACAACTTCTACGACTGCTACAAAGAGATAATGTGAGGAGGAGGGGTAGCAGATGGAAGTCCAATCACGCTTCACATGCCAGCTGCATTTAGGCACCGATCGAGCAGAAATATTAGATGAACAATTAATGGATCATGCACACACTGATAAACTAGGAAACTTCTGCTTTTCTCAGAGACTCGAAAAGGAACTTTGGGCTTGAAAGACGAAGTGACAGAGAAAGTCTTCGCTTACATAACACATTCCTGTAACGGACATACTAGAGGTTGCACCTAAGCTCACATTCATGTTGAGTTGTTGCATTAAAGTGATATTCTTACGATGAATCCAATCTTCCCAATGTGACTGGGATTGTTGGACCTCCGCACAGTGATACTGCTTCTGCTCCTGCTGCAGCAATTATGTCTAACCTGGATACTAATAATAGGAAAATCCATAACAAATTAGGAAGACCTCATCAACTGATCTGTTATGATGACTGAAACCTTTTTTCACCATGGACTTACTGCAGGACTAACCTGGTTGTACTGCATCCACTTCATTCTTCGCTTTTGCAAGAGTCTAACAACAATTCACCCATTTTGGAGTTAGCCGGAAGGGGACTCTATTACAAAATAATTACCTGAATTTTCATCCTTCTCATACATATATGTTCCCGCATCATGAAATCACTCTGATGTAATTGGGACTACCGTCGTGGTTCTGTTCCCACTGTGCAATAATAAGATATAACATCACTGAGATTTTTATTTTTTTTAAAAAAGTATAATTTATCTGATTTAAGAATTGGCCTTTAGCGTAGCGCGTGTAAGGTTTCAAGTTTTCAGTGGCATTAGATTATTGCGAATATCATAGTAATGAATTGGACGCAATTTTAAATTTGCAGCTATCAACTCATTCGTCGTATTCGATCAGGGGAAAACAAAAAAAAAAAACAAAAAGATAATGGAAGAGTTTTAAGGAAGGATTTTATTTAAGGAAAATCCCGCCGACTCTGGGATGACATTACAACGCAACCATGACTCATACGACCAGGCCGCTTAATTAAAGATTGAGATGATTCTAGAGAGACGTTGATCCTCTTCCTTGCTTCCAACAAGTCAACACTAAATTTCAGACAATGCATCAGCTGGCGAGCTTTTGGCTTTCCATTGGAACTTTCGTGCAAGAGAAAGAATTTGTGGCCTCCCAAATGACCCAACATTGGTTGTTCAATCCAATCACACGGGAGAATCACCAATTCGCTTGCGTAGAGGATACGAGTGTCAATGTGAAAGCCATAGAGACAGCCGGTTCGACCGGAGAACCAATAAACCATCCGGCCAACGGCAACAGCTGGTGGTACGCCTGGATAAATAATCCGGCCAAGAGGCTCACCAGACCATGTTTGCAACTCACACATGTCCAACTTAGACATGTTCCAAGATTTGTTGGCCACACTGTACTGCAAGAGCAATTCTTCTTGCGGACTGAAGACAATAATAGAGCCTTTCTCCCCATCATTATCATCCTCTAAACCAGCCGAGAAGAATTGATATCTGAATTCAACCCCGAATTCAAGCATTGGAATTTTTGGAGGAGGAGGCAAGGCCTCCCATATATTGGAAGTCGGGTCATAAACCTCAGCCCATGGTGTGTCGTCAGGATTGTCCTCGAACATATAACCCCCTAGAACATATATCTTCCCGCCAACCACAACCGTAGCCGGCGCAATCCTAGCAACAAGCATACGAGCCTTACGTTGCCATCCAACTCCAAGCGTATTATTTCCACCATTGCTGCTGCTTCCATTGTTCGTTGTTAAATCAAGAGCACGAACAGTTTTACTTACAACCCACCCATTCCTGAATGTGCCACCAAGACGGTAGAGTTGGTTCCCAACCACGGTCCAACCTGGGTGGTCTCGAGCTTCTTTGGGTAGAACCTTCACTGGAGAGAGGGAGCGAGTGGCACGTCGAATTCTTTTGGCACAAGGACAACCGCAGTTGCAGCGGCACGGCACAATCATCCTATCATCCTCTCCTTCGTTGTAGAGGTCAAAGGTATACCAATAAGTATTCGTTTGACCAATGATACTGAAACACACACTCTGCTTGCTCTTCCTCTTCATGATGTTAACAAAGATTGGTGAGGTATATGTAGATTAATGATAAGCAAAACAGAAAGCAAGGTCTTATGTAGTATTTATAGAGATTGCGTGACAAAAGGCGGTGCGTGAAAAGGCGGTACTGATGGGTGGCGGCACCGCCTCAAGTGGCAACCTAGTCCTCGATCCGTTTTGTTTTATGATTCTATTCCTACTGAAACGTTGGGGTTACGGTACAAATGCTGATATTTTTAAAATTACGTACATTAATTTTCTACCTTTTTCTGTCGAAACCGATAAATCTCTATATATTATAGATAGAAAGACTAAATTAAAGAGAATCCTTGAACAAGCTCATAAAGGAATAAAGCAAGTCACTTTTTTTCCTATCTATGTTTATTCGTGTAAGGAACAGAGCAGGCAAAGCTTCTTTAGCCTCGGAAGATCACGAAATGGCTAAAAGAACATTTTTTTTCTTTTTTTTTAAATATGAAACCAGTATCTGTTGAGAAAACTAAAAGAGAAGTATTCAGAATTCAAAGAATTGCATGCCATTATTGAACTCGATTCGATCGAATAGAATCACATCAGAGCTAGGAATCAACAGCAATTCTTAACCCGTTAATAAATAATTAATTTTTTTTAGTTATCGAACAATTACATATTTTGCAAAGGAATTGTTATAGGTCCAAAAATAATTTTTTTTCCTTTACATGTAAAAAAATTTAATATAAAGTTGTTTTTGTATTTAATAAAAATAAAGTTAGAATTTTTTTTTTAAAAAAAGCTATCAAAAAATTTAAAAGGAATAGAATAATTCAATCCAATATTCTATGAATATTTTTTTATATTTAACTGAAAATTTTTTAAAATTTTAAAAAGCTATAGAATAACTCATTCTAATATTCTATGAATACTTTTAGTATTCTATTGAAAATTTAGCATAATCTATTACAATATTCTATATATAATTTTATTATTTTATTAAAATTTTTAATAAATTTAAAAAGTTATAGAGTTGCAGAGAAATAAATAAATACATTTGTTTGTAAAAGAAAAACAAAGAAGTAGAAGAAAATGAAAAAAAAAAGGAGTAAACGGAGCCGTTTAACTCTTATACTAAAACAACAACAAAAATCGATAGGCATAT
The DNA here is from genome assembly GCA_028386065.3 of Turnera subulata. Taxonomy (NCBI): domain Eukaryota; kingdom Viridiplantae; phylum Streptophyta; class Magnoliopsida; order Malpighiales; family Passifloraceae; genus Turnera; species Turnera subulata. Next base: position 11,836 of record JAKUCV010001815.1, read on the forward strand.
CATATATAAATTATTGAGTGCAAGTATTGTGTAATGAAAACTACACGCCCAGAATCTTGAGGAAGCTACAGGCAGAGAGGACTGAGGAGTAGTAGTGATTTATTGAATCTCAAAGCAGAATATTTTGTTTGGAAACAATGTAGAACATGTTTAATTTTATTTTTATTTTTTTATATTAGTAGAGTATTATAGACAACTGTGAGGACTAATTTCTCCTCAGGGCGGTATCCTTATAACGTAGGAATGTAACAGCCCGGGTAAAATTTTTGATTTTTACCGGGACTGTAGAAGTCTTTTTACCGTGATTTACTGTTGAATTAGTCTTGGGTAATTAATTCAAGGTAAATCGGGAGTCGTTTCTCGAATCCGAGTATTTTCCCGCGCTCGTGATTTTCCCGTGGATTTTTTGGAACTAAGTTGGTATTTTTCGGAAAATCACACCAGAAAATAACTAAGGAGGTATCGGTTATTTTCTGGTCCGGATCGGACTCGCCCGTAATGCGGACGAATTGAATTATTGGAAAATCACATGTTCACTAGTGTTTTACAGTTTATAAATGGAAGGCTGCCGGTGAGAGAGCAGAGGAAGAGAAGAAAAAAAAAAGAGAGAAAAGAGAGAAAAGGAGAGGAAAAAGAAAAAGAGGAAAAAAAAAGAAAAAGAAAAAGAAAAGAATTACTGAAAATCGGAGAAAAGAGAAGGAAATAGAGAAAAATACGAAAAATGAAGAAAATGGAAAAACAATGCAGAGAAAAACGCGTGAACAGTTCGTCAGCTTCATTGCTCCGCCCGGTCACTGTTCACCTCCAGCCGTTCCGGCCTTCCTCTCGCCGCACCACCGCCTTCGTCGTCCTCGCCATGCCATCGCGAGCTTGCCGCCGCTGTCGCCTCCCGTTTTCGCCAGCCGACGCGCCGGTGGAAGGCGTAGACCCGACGGAGAACCCGCGGATCTAGCCTCTCCGCGCCTCTCGCCTTCAGCCGACGCCGCCGCACTCAGGTTGCCGCCGCCGTGGAGTCGCCCCGATGTCGCCGACTCTACGCCAGCATTCCCTCACGTTGCCGCGCCGTCGACCGCCGTCCCTAAGGTAAGACCCGATTCGTCTGGGCGGGTTGCAACCGGGTCGCGCCCTGGGTTGACGGGTCGCGCCTGGGCTGTCCGGATCCTTCGTTCTTTTTATTTTATTTTTATTTATTTAATAATATATATATATACATATAAATCTGTTTATATAATTATTACTGCTAATTAATTTCTGGAAAAAAAATAGGAATATTATCTTGGAAAATTACATGCAATATTCTGAGTTGGGCTTAGAAAAATATATATATTTTGATTATTTAATTAAGATAATTATGTATTGTTTGTAATTATTATTATGATTAGATTAGAAAAATATATATACCTTGAAAATAATTTCTGTAAATTTAATATGTATATTACCTAGTCTGGAAAATTATAATTTTGGTGTATGTATATAAATATGTATTTTGTAAATTAAAGTTAATTATATTTTTGTGTTGGAAAATTAAATTGTATATGTATTTAGAAAAGATAAATACTATTTATATTTTCTGAAAATTATAAATAGGTTATTATTTTTTTGGAAAATTATAGTAAGTATTATTTTGGGAATTATAATTATTTTATGAAAATATATTTTGAAAAGAGTTTTAATTAAAATATAGTACCGAAATTATATTCGGATATACGTATGGTTAAATATTTTCGATAATGGAAATAATAACGGATAAGAACCGGGATGGGTATATTTCGTAATTTGGGCATCATAGTACCGATTATGTGCATTTACGTGTGTGAACGTTGTTTGTGTATAGGTTTGGATATCGGGCAGGTTCCCGAGGAGCCGGCGTCATACCGGTCATAGTTCCGAAGTTGAGTAATCGGCCAAGGTGAGGATGGATTTCCTTCAATATGTGCCTATATTACTCGGTTATTGTGTTTGGTGTTATTGCATTGTTGGATGCTGTGGTTTAGCTGTGTTTTGGTTCGGGATGTTTATCCCGGTGTCCTGTTGGTTTTTGGGATGTTTATCCCCGTGTCGATTTTTCTGTGTCTTTTGGAATAAGTGATAACGGAATTAATAATAAATTGTGACAAGGATGTCTATCCTTGGTTTTTGGATAGGGTTGTCTATCCCGGTATTTTGGTTAGGGATGTCGATCCCTACGGTTTGTTTTAATGATGGTAATATAATTGTCACGTGGTAAGTAGAGGTACGACCGGATGGTTAGAGACTGTTTTGTGGTGGCCATGATCTGGGTTACTTGATAAGCATGTCTATGCTTGGGATGTCTATCCCGGTTTGTTATTTTTGGGATGTCTATCCCTGGGTTCTTTTTGATCTGGCACCAGGAACAGGTTGATAACCTGGTACGACCCTAGCTTATCCGTGACGGGGCCCGGAAAAGATAAAATTGGATAATTGGATTTTGTTGAGTCTTTTGGTCGGTTTTTGATTGTTTTTGGCCTTGAGTAACTTTAGTGTCCATATTGATCGTCTTTCCATTATCGTGAGCACTTCGGACTCACCCCTCACCTGCGGGCTTTCATCCCGTAGGTTGAGTTGTTTCATGTACAGGCTTGGTGCATTCCAGACAGGCTGCAGCGTTATCCCTTGGACAGGCTTGGATCCATAGTTTGCATGTGTCGCATACAGTGTTAGTGAGTTATTTAAGTCTTCCGCTGTGCACGTTTTCACTATTATTGGGCCATTGGGCCGGGATTTATTATTTATGTTGTTTTACTATTTTGGGCCGTTGGGCCGAGTTATTGTAGTTCACACTGTATGCTTGGGTTTTGTTGGGTCGGGTTATCACAGTTCCGGCTTGTGTTTACTGTGTACGGTAAATACGGGTCGGGGCGCTTCAAGGAATACTACCAAAAACACAATTTTGTTTCTATATTTACCTATGTGAGAATATCTACAACCTCAAATCTAGATATCATTTGTTATTTTATCTTTGTGAGTGAAAATCATATCTCTCACTAATGAGCTATAACTTAAAATGTGAGCAATATCTCATACCATTCTAGTCAGGTGTTGTCAGATTTATTATTAAAGGCGACCATCTCATCGTTTTTTATATGCTAGAAGAGTATTTCAGTAGACTCCAGAACTATTCTTTTCCGATGGCTCGACGCACCAATCTTGTGAGGTAGGATCACTTACATAAAAGCAAAGATCGAATCGTGAATCTTGTCATTCAGAACAATTGGTAAGTTCTTATCAATTTTGAAAACTCGATACGTTTTTACGTTACGTTTTTTATCGGGCCTTTCCGAGTCAAGGTGAAAACTCGATTTTAACAGCCTTGACTATATATATCTTTGTTAAAAATCCAACTGAAACGCTTGGTGGGTGGCTTGAAAGACGAAGTGACGAGAAAGTCTTCGCTTACATAACACATTCCTGTAACGGACACATTAGAGGTTGCACCTAAGCTCACATTCATGTTGAGTTGTTGCATTAAAGTTATATTCTTACGATGAATCCAATCTTCCCAATGTGACTGGGATTGTTGGACCTCCGCACAGTGATACTGCTTCTGCTCCTGCTACAACAATTATGTCTAACCAGGATACTAATAATAGGAAAATCCATAACAAATTAGGAAGACCTCATCAACTGATCTGTTATGATGACTGAAACCTTTTTTCACCATGGACTTACTGCAGGACTAACCTGGTTGTACTGCATCCACTTCATTCTTCGCTTTTGCAAGAGTCTAACAACAATTCACCCATTTTGGAGTTAGCCGGAAGGGGACTCTATTACAAAATAATTACCTGAATTTTCATCCTTCTCATACATATATGTTCCCGCATCATGAAAAAACTAGACGAAGTACACCAGCAGCCTTGGCTTTGGTCACTACTTTTCCCAATTCTTCCTTTTTATCACCACATACGTGCTTGCATCTGACCTTCAGGATCAAAGTACCAAACTTCATAAAATCTACTTATTAGAAGCTTCTATAACAGTATCTAGCAGGCAGCAGAGTCACAAGCAAAGTAGCACACCAAGTATTTGACTGCGAATGAGGTTGCTGCTTTGTGCTAGGACTCATATAACAATTTCTTTTGAATAATGTCAATCAAACAAATTCATTTCATTCATGGCCGATTCCTTTGGTCAAATCAGTAACAAACATGCATAACTACACTTTGACCGAATATTACAGACTAACACCCCCTGTTAAAAGCTGAGAAAAAAACTGCTCCGACTACTTCGGACCCAAGGTATCAAAGTTTTCGCTAGGGTTTTGGATCCATGGCGGCGCCGGCCGGCCATGCGGCTGTGGTCATGTCGGAAGTGACTAGAGAGAAGGAGGATCAACGGGAAAGGAGTAATAAGAAGGCTAAGATGGTTGTGGGAGTCGAGACAGAGGGCACTGGTGCAATCCCTGATGCACGGTTATTCCCTGAGGAGCCGCGCCGGAAAAATTCTTATAAAACGATGGTTGCAGGGGGTTCCCGAGATGCTATGATGGAGGATGTTGGCCTGGAGGATGACGAAGGGTTTGGGACGAGGCTTCGGATTCGGAGGACGATGAAGACGAAGACCCTTTTTGCCCTACAATCCGTCTCTCATCGAGTGACAAGAAACGTATCTATCAACTGTGGAAGAACACGTTGATCGTTAAGTTGCTGGGGAAGAAAGTGGGGTACCGCTTTCTGCATAAAACTCTTACGAACCAGTGGAAGCCTCGCGGTGAAATAGTCATGGCGGACATGGGCAATGACTTCTACCTGCTCCAATTTAACACGGAACAGGATTATCAACGAGTGTTGTATGATGGTCCTTGGTTGGTTGCAGACCATGTACTCACGGTCCGACGTTGGCAACCATATTTTGATCCATGAGGCTGTCATAGACTGTGCGATAGTGTGGGTTAAATGGCCTAAACTCTACCAAGAGTACTATGATCGTGAAATCCTTCTCAGAATTGCTCGAGGGGTAGGTAAACCTATTAATGTAGATGAAGTTATCCTGCGCTCAACCCGAGTCAAATACGCTCGTGTCTGTGTTGAGGTTGATCTCACGAACCCATTGGTGTCCAATTTCCGCTTGCGTCGCCGTATTGATGCAGGTGCTAATGTGAAAGGTGAAAGTTTTTTTTTTTTCTCATGGTTTACAACCTGCCATTCAAGATTTGCAGGCTACACAAGTATGGCAAATCTTCAGTAGGTGAAGACTTTGAGCAAATAATGCAGTAGGTGAAGACTTTGAACAAATAATGCAGTAGGTGAATTTAGACTTTGTGAAACAAAGCTTGCTGCCAAGTGTGAACAAAATAAGCATGGTGTACTAGTAGTGTATTTTTGTAATTTGCATATGCATGGTAGGTAAACAAACTAGCCTATAAATATGTATGCAATTATAATGTTTAAGATCATTGAGTTTTGAGTGAAAACCATTTCCTTTAGTAGAGAAGTAGAGTTCCTCTCTTCCTCTTATTCAAGTTTATTTCTCTTAGGACGATTCCTGAGTTTAAACTTAAACACTTTCTTTCTTTCTAATTTTTCCTTAAGAGTGGTGAGTGTCTATATCTCTTGGAAAATTATTGAAAGTGAGTGTTCTATCCCAATATTTAAGGTGGTGATAATCTGTATCCTTAAATATTTTGGTTACCCCAAATCCAAAATAAATACTCTTTAGTTCATACCTTGGTCCGGCATCAATTTGGTAGAAGAGCATTTGGTTTCATGGCACCTAAAAAAGATGAAGGTGTTGTTGGAACTTCAAGCCAAGAGCCAACATTGCGTGACATCCAAATGGAGGAATTAAGGAAGCAAGTGCAAGAACTGCAAGGTCGAATTAGAGACTATGAAATTCGGGAACGTGAACAAACACGACCTGAAATCATAGCCAATAATTCATCTGACGAGGATGAGGATTTTAATCCTTTTTCTCAAGAAAGAAGCCAAGCTTCAGATGAGCAAGTTGTGCCTTTCCGTCCACTTCCTCGTACTTGTAATCTTCACAAAGACTTCAATGTGAAGGTAGAAATACCCGATTTTGAAGGAAGACTACAACCCGATGATTTTCTTGATTGGTTAAATACCGTCGAGAGAATTTTCGAGTTCAAAGATGTTCCTGAAAATGTGAAGGTGAAATTAGTGGCAATAAAGCTACGAAAACACGCTTCTATTTGGTGGGAGCACTTGAAGAAACAAAGAGCTCGTGATGGAAAATCATCCATTTCCACATGGGCAAAAATGAAGNCTTGATTGGTTAAATACCGTCGAGAGAATTTTCGAGTTCAAAGATGTTCCTGAAAATGTGAAGGTGAAATTAGTGGCAATAAAGCTACGAAAACACGCTTCTATTTGGTGGGAGCACTTGAAGAAACAAAGAGCTCGTGATGGAAAATCATCCATTTCCACATGGGCAAAAATGAAGAAGGTTCTTAAGCGAAAGTATTAGCCTAAAAACTTTAGGCAAGATTCTTTTCTTAAGTATCATAATTTCAAGCAAAGAGAGCTATCCGTGGAAGAATATACAGCAGAGTTTGATCATCTCATGCTATGCTGTGATGTTCTTGAGCCCGAAGAACAACTAATAGCTCGGTATCTTGGAGGACTTCGAGCTGAAATTGGTGATGTTGTCCAATTGCAGCCTTATTGGACTTATAATGACGTTGTGAAGCTTGCTCACAAGGTGGAAAATCAGCTCAAGGAGAGGCAAGGATCCAATTCCAAAGTCTCTAACCGAGAGCCCTTTAACCGGGGAAGCAGTTCTAGCCTCAACAAGTTAGTAGCCGCCCTAAAGACGGCTAATCCTAAACCAACTTTTGGAGCTAAAAATTCAACTTCGTCAACCACACAATAGACCCCCAAGGCCAACTCTCGACAGTGCTTCAAATGTCATGGTTTTGGTCATATTGCATCTGATTGTCCATATCGGAAAATTGTTTCCTTGGTGGAAGAAGACATTGAAGAGGAGACTATAGAGGAAGATAAAGAAGAACTTGAAGAAGAAGACGTGACATATGCTGATGAAGGTGATTCACTAGTCATCCAAAGAACTTTGAATTGGCAGAATTTGAAGCTAGTAATTGGCTTCAAACAAATATTTTTCACACTCGGTGCACTTCACACAACAAAGTTTGTGACGTCATCATCGACAGTGGGAGCTGTATAAATGTTGTAGCAACTCACGTGGTGGATAAATTGCAGCTGAAATCTGAAGCACATCCACAACCTTACAAACTCCGGTGGTTACAAAAGGGAGGCGATGTCAAGGTAACAAACGATGCTTAGTGCAATTTTCCATTAGCAAAAATTATGAAGATGTTGTTTGGTGTGATATGGTACCTATGGACGCTTGTCATTTGCTCTTGGGTAGACCATGACAGTATGATAGAAAGGCTGTCCATGACGGATTCAAAAATACCTATACTTTCGTGAAAGATGGGGTTAAGGTTGTTCTCGCACCACTAAAGCCGGAAAATATTTTCAAACCTATTTTAGGAGAGAAAAATAATTTACTTTCTGGCAAAGAAGTCAAGAAGGCTATACATGAGGAAGAAAACATTTATGCTCTTATTTTTGTGGAGGAATCTTTGTCTTCACAGGAAGAGGTGCATCCATCAGTACAACCTCTACTTCAGCAATTTTCTGACGTAATTCCAGAAGATATTCCTGGTGGTTTGCCACCTATGAGAGATATTCAACATTGTATCGACCTGGTTCCTGGTGCAGTCCTACCTAATAAAGCAGCATACTGGATGAATCCAACAGAAAGCCAAGAATTGCAGTGACAAGTTGATGAACTTATGGCTAAAGGATTAATACGTGAAAGTATGAGTCCTTGTGCCATACCAGCCCTTTTGGTACTGAAGAAAGATGGATCATGGCGTATGTGTGTTGACAGTCGAGCAATCAATAAGATCACCATCAAGTATCGGTTTCCTATCCCACGACTTGATGATCTTCTTGATCAACTGCATGGAGCTAATTTATTCTCTAAAATTGATCTTCGCAGTGGCTATCATCAAATTAGAATGAGACCAGGAGACGAATGGAAGACAGCTTTCAAAACTCGCAATGGCTTATATGAGTGGCTAGTCATGCCATTCGGATTATCTAAAACTCCCAGTACTTTTATGAGACTAATGACTCATGTTTTCAGACCATTCATGGGCAAATTTGTTGTTGTCTACTTCGATGATATTTTGGTCTATAGCAGGTCTCATGAAGAGTATTTGGATCATCTGCACAAGGTGTTTCAGACCTTGAGAGAGCAAAAGCTATATGCCAACCTGAAGAAATGCCATTTCTTTACAGATAATGTTGTTTTCCTTGGCTACATTGTCTCATCCACAGGAATCATGGCAGATCCAAGCAAGATTGAAGCTATTTCAAGCTGGCCAACTCCAACTTCCTTGCATGACATAAGGAGTTTTCATGGCCTTGTCTCTTTTTACCGCAGGTTTATTCGAGGCTTTAGCACTCTTATTGCCCCAATCACAGAGTGCTTGAAAGGAGGATCATTCAATTGGACTGAAGCAGCCCAAAGAAGCTTTGAGTTTGTGAAGAAAAAAATGACAGAAGCTCCAGTCCTTGCTCTTCCAAATTTTGACAACATTTTTGAAGTCAAATGTGATGCTTCAAATGTCGGCATTGGTGCTGTGCTTAGCCAAGAAGGCAGGCCTATTGCTTTCTTTAGTGAAAAGCTGAGTGACTCTTGAAGGAAGTATTCTACTTATGATAAGGAGTTCTATGCAATCATTAGAGCTCTTGATCACTAGAGTCATTATTTACTTCCAAAGGAGTTTGTTCTCTACACCGACCATGAACCCCTAAAATACTTGAGTAGCCAACACAAGTTGACAAAGCGGCATGCTAAATGGGTTGAGTTTTTACAGCCATACACTTTCTCTCTCAAGTACAAGTCTGGCAAGCTCAATCAAGTGGCAGATGCTCTTAGTAGAAGGCATTTACTGCTTAATACTATAGAGACCAATGTCATTGGATTCAACATAATAAAGGAGCTTTATCCAGATGATGATGATTTTAGCTCAATTTGGCAAGCTTGTTCTGAAGGATCCCTTCATCACTATTTCAAGCAGGACAATTTTCTTTTCAAAGATAACAAGCTATGCATTCCTCAGTGTTCATTAAGAGAGGCAATCATCCGAGAAGCTCATGGAGGAGGTCTTGCTGGTCATTTTGGCAGGGACAAGACTTTGGCCCTTATTCAAGAAAAATTCTTTTGGCCAAAAATGACAAAAGATGTTGCACGTCTTGTGGAACGATATGGTATCTGTCATAAATCCAAGATGCATGGACAGAATGCTGGCTTATACACACCACTTCCTATTCCTAACTCACCTTGGGAAGATGTCAGCATGGATTTTGTTCTTGGACTTCCACGCACGCAACGTAACAAGGATTCAATCTTTGTTGTCGTTGACAGATTTTCCAAAATGGCTCATTTTATTCCATGCAACAAAACAGCAGATGCAAGCCATGTTGCTAATCTCTATTTTCGTGAAGTTGTTAAACTTCATGGAATTCCTAAATCCATCACTTCAGACCGTGATACTAAATTTTTGAGTCACTTTTGGAGGACACTTTGGAGAAAATTTGGTACTAAATTACAATTTAGTACGTCCCATCATCCTCAAACAGACGGACAAACTGAAGTAGTGAATCGAAGTTTGGGAAATCTTCTAAGGAGTTTGGTGACGAAGAATGTCAAAGAGTGGGATTTGCATCTTGCTCAAGCTGAATTTGCTTACAACCGTTCGAAGAGACAAACTACAGGTCATTCCCCTTTTGAAGTGGTATATGGTCTAAATCCTAATAGTCCTTTGGATTTAATTCTGATTCCAATTAAAGAAGGATTTAGTGGAGATGCAAGTGAAAAGGCACAGGAGATCAAGCAGTTGCATGAAAAGGTGAGAGCTCACATTGAAAAGCAAACTGAAAAGTATTGTGAGCGTGCAAATAAATTTCGGAAGCCTGCAGCATTCAAAGAAGGTGATTTAGTGTGGATTCACCTGAGGAAAGAGAGGTTTCCTAGTAAAAGAAAGTCCAAACTCTCTCCCCGAGCTGATGGTCCATTTAAAGTTTTGCAGAGGGTCGGAGAAAATTCTTATAAAATTGAACATCCTGGAGACTATGTTCTGCAACATTTAATGTGGCCGATTTATATCCATATAATGAAGATGATGGAGATATAGCCTCGAGGACAAGTCTTTTTTAACCGGGGAAGATTGATGCAGGTGCTAATGTGAAAGGTGAAAGTTTTTTTTTTCTCATGGTTTACAACCTGCCATTCAAGATTTGCAGGCTACACAAGTATGGCAAATCTTCAGTAGGTGAAGACTTTGAGCAAATAATGCAGTAGGTGAAGACTTTGAACAAATAATGCAGTAGGTAAATTTCGACTTTGTGAAACAAAGCTTGCTGCCAAGTGTGAATAAAATAAGCATGGTGTGCTAGTAGTGTATTTTTGTAATTTGCATATGCATGGTAGGTAAACAAACTAGCCTATAAATATGTATGCAATTGTAATGTTTAAAATCATTGAGTTTTGAGTGAAAACTATTTCCTTTAGTAGAGAAGTAGAGTTCCTCTCTTCTCTTATTCAAGTTTATTTCTCTTAGGTGGATTCCTTTGAGTTTAAACTTAAACACTTTATTTCTTTCTAATTTTTCCTTAAGAGTGGTGAGTATCTATATCTCTTGGAAAATTATTGAGAGTGAGTGTTCTAACCCACTATTTAAGGTGGTGATAATCTGTATCCTTAAATATTTTGGTTACCCTAAATCCAAAATAAATACTCTTTAGTTCATACCTTGGTCTGACATCACGTATTTGGAGGACAGTATATGAAGGGTTAAGCATTGTTTGTTTCATGTATGGGCATTATGGACACACTTTGGATGCTTGCAGAATTAATCCTGACCCCTCGTCGGAGACACATGCAGGTAATTCATCTTCTCCTATGGATGATGGGGGGAAGTCGGATGAGGTAGTCGACTTGAGGCCGGAGTTGGAGGCTAACCATTGTCCTTGGATGCTGGCTGGTAGGTGAAGGAGGCGGAAACCGAAGAAGGTTGATGGGGAGGCTTCATCTTCGGGCCCTAAACCTCGTTCTGCCACGACAGGGTCACGCTTCGCTGTATTGAATTCCTCTCTTGCTGCAGATGACGCTACTGTTGTACCCTTCTCGACTGCTTCTTCTCCTATAGTGAGACAGGTAATCAATTCTAGGCCGGTGGTGAGCAATCAGGAAGTACAGGCTACGTCGAGCTCCCTTGTGAGAAAGAATACTCCTGGAGAGATGCTTTCTGGTTCTATGGCTCGGGAAAATGAGTTGGTGCAACGTGTGGTGGTCCGGGGTGATCGAAGTGTTTTGGTGTTGGATAAGGATCAGGATGTTATGTTGGTGGATGAGGTTACTGCAAGACCGACTGATTCTTCTTTGACTATTACTGGTGTTGCGACTAAGGATCGGTTAGTGGTGGCTTCCGGAAGTCTGGTTTCACCCCAAGCTGGTCGACCTCTGATTCACAAGGCTTCCCCACCGGAGCCATCTGGTCTGGTTCCTGTGATGGGGGTTTTGCACGATTCTGATCCCCGGCAGGAGATGATGCATATTGATCCACGTGCGACCTCTACGGATGGTAAGGCTGATGCTCAGAATGGGGGTGATGTCCTGATTGCGTCCGGGATATCATCTTCTATGTCTTCTTAATCTTTTATACTCCATATGGAGTTCGGTGCATTTTATTTTTGATTTTAGATTAATGCGGACTCTATATTGGAATATCCGGGGAGCAGTTAGCTCTCGTGCTCGTGATGCAGTGTTGGATTTGATTCGGATCAATTCCATTCTGTTAGTTGTTATTGCTGAACCCAGAGTTAATGGTACTCGGGCAGCTAGTGTGATTCGGTCGTGGGGTTTTCAGCATAGTTTCCGAGTGGATGCCTTGGGTTTCTCGGGAGGTCTGTGGGTACTCTATCGGATGGATAATAATCATGTTCATATACTTCGGCACCATGCTGGGTTTATTCATATGGAGACTAATTCTCCTCAAGGGAGGTGGTTTTTTATGGCGGTTTACTTCAACCCATATCCTACTCAGAAGTAGGAATGCTTCGCGCAGCACGCTTAATTGGTGTCTTCTGTTATCGGCCCGTGGGCGATTGTGGGTGACCTTAATGAAGTGCTTGACGCCTCCGAAAAGCAGGGTGGGGCGCCTGTGAATCTCACGCGGTGTACTAGATTCTAGATTGGATTAATGGGTGTGGTTTGCTAGATTTGGGGTTCACGGGTCCTAAATTTACATGGCGGGGTCAAGAACATGACCATGGTCGAGTGTTCGAAAGGTTGGATCGTGTTTTAGCGAATATGGAATGGATGCGTCTATTCCCGGAGGCACTGGTGCGCCATCTACTGAGGGTGAAGTCAGATCACCACCCCATCTCTTTGTTTCCAACTATCCAAATGGGAAGCAGACGTCGACGACCTTTTAGGTTTGAGTATGCTTGGGTTTCTCATGCGGAATATGGACGTGTTGTCCAAGATTGTTGGGGCTGTGAGGATTCCGTGATTAACAAGCTTCACAACCTTGCTAGTTCTTTGCAGCAGTGGAATCGACGGGTGTTTGGGGATATTTTTCGACGTAAGAGTCGACTATTGGCACGTCTGGGAGGTGTCCAAAGAGCTTTTTCAGTGAGAAGCAACCCTTTCCTACTCTGCCTGGAGACAGAACTGACAACTGAATATAACCTTGTCTTGCATCAAGAAGAGGTCCATTGGTTTCAAAAATCGAGATCAAAATGGTTAGTTCATGGAGATAGGAACACAAAACTTTTTCATGCCACCACGATTGTAAGGAGGCGCCGGAATCGCATTACCCAATTGTTAGATGCGAATGGAGCTTGTGTCAGTGATGATGGACCTTTGCAGAACTTGGTCACGGATTTTTATGCAGCTTTATACACGAAGGATCCTAATGTGGGTACTGGGTTTCCTTTGCGTGATGGTTTTCCGAGACTAGATGCTAATCTTCTTTCTAGACTGTGGGTACCTGTTTCGGTGTTGGAGGTAAAGCGAGCTATGTTTCAAATGGGGGCATTCAAAGCTTCTGGTCTAGATGGTTTTCAGGCTTGCTTCTACCAGAATCAATGGGAGGTGGTGAGTGCGGATGTGACGCAGTTTGCTCAGCAGGTTTTCTCTGGTGCACAATCTGTTGGAACCATTAATCATACATTCCTGGTTCTTCTACCTAAAGTGGAGGCCCCTGAGCAAGTTACTCAATTTCGTCCGATAGGGCATTGTAATGTCTTATATAAACTAATTACGAAGATTTTTGTGAACAGAATTAAAGGCATTCTCCCCTTATTGGTGGATCCCTTCCAGAGTAGTTTTGTTCCAGGTAGACAAATTATTGATAATATTGTGATAACTCAGGAACTCATTTACACTATAAGAAATATGAGGAGTACTAAAGGTTTATGGCTATCAAGGTGGATTGGGAGAAGGCTTATGATAGAGTTGATTGGGGTTTTTTGGCTGATACTTTGTCTGCATGTGGTTTTCCGACTTCTTTCTCGGACCTCATCATGCAGTGTGTTAGTACGGCTAGTATGAGTGTGTTGTGGAATGGTGCACCTTCTTCTCCTTTCCAGCCTACACGGGGGGTCCGACAAGGTGATCCATTGTCCCCTTACTTGCTTGTACTATGTCTTGAGCGACTCTCTCACTTAATTTCGAGTTTAGTTTCTGATGTGCGGTGGAAACCGATTCATGCTAGTCGCGGTGGACCTCCAATTTTTCATCTCTTGTTTGCTGATGATATGATTCTCTTTGTGGAGGCTACCTCTGAACAGTTACTGGTAATCAAGGAATGTCTGGATGTTTTCTGTGCCTTCTCTGGCCAGAAAGTGAGTGTGGCCAAAACCCGTATATTTTTCTCTAAGAATGTGGATATTCAGCTGCAAACTGATCTTGCCGAGCGTAGTGGATTTGGTCTTTTGGAAGATCTTGGTATGTAGCAAACCTTTGCTCACTTAGAGGAGAATGTTCGCAACAGACTAGCTGGTTGGAAGGTGGACCAATTATCCTTAGCAGGACGCATTACATTGTGTCAATCTGTGTTGAGTGCACTTCCAGTGTACACTATGCAGTCGGTGAAGATCCCCAGGCAGGTTTGTCAATCTATTGAGAAGCTTTGTCGTGATTTTATTTGGGCTGATAGGCAGGAGGAAAGGAAAATTCATTTGGTTAATTGGAGAACATTATGTCAGCCGAAAGGATAACGGGGTATTGGGATGAAGGACTTGTCATTGTTTAACGATGCTCTTCTGTTGAAGTTGGGCTGGAAGCTTGTGCTGCGTGAACCATGTTTATGGGGTGATGTTATTTCTGCCAAATACCTGACTGTTCTTAATGGTCGTGCGGTTCTCAATAACAGGAAAGATCTCTCGCATATCGGGAGTGCTATTACTAAGATGTGGCCCATTGTTCAGTCGGGTATTAAGTGGATTATTGGGATGCTCATCGGTGTCCTTCTGGCGTGACTGGTGGTTGGATGGATGTTCGGGTTCTCTTTCGCAGGTGGCGACTTGTTCAGTTCCTGAAAATCAAATGGATTGGCTAGTCAATCGCTTTCTCACGGCGCCTGGGGATTGGAATTGGCAGTTGTCTTCTCCTTATTTACCGAGGGATTATACCCTCAAGCTAGCCGCTATGCTACCTCCTATGCCTGGTCGACCTGATTCCATCTCTTGGGGTTGGTCATCTTCAGGCTCTTTTACTGCCAAGTCTGCCTATTCACTGTTGGCTAAGGGTTCCTAGGATCCAATGGATAATGTGTGGAAGTGGGTATGGCATTGGCCTAGTCCCTAGCGCATGCGCTCTTTCCTTTGGTTGGTGGCTCATGGCCGGCTACTCATTAATGACTTGCGCTGTCGCCGGCATCTTAGCGAGTCTCCTTTGTGTATGGCATGTTCGGGTAGGGTGGAGAATATGCTACATTTGTTTCGGGAGTGTTGGCGTGCTAAGAGGGTATGGAGGAAGCTGATACTTGCCTCGTGCTGGCAGTCCTTCTGCTCGGGAACTTTTGAGCAATGGTTTTCTCGCCATATATCACCGAGTTTTAGTATGCCAGGAGTACCCGATTGGCATCTTTTGTTTGCTATTACTCTGTGGAAGTTGTGGGGATGGCATAATGCGTGGACATTTGATCGTTGCGGGATTGGGTACTACTCTATTTCTGAGATCAGGGCCTTTTTTCAGGATATTGGTGTTGCGCATGCAACCACGACACGTGTTCCTCGTCCATCCTCATCTCAACTGAGATTGACGCGGTGGTCGGCTCCTCCTCCTTTTAGGTTTAAGATGAATACGGATGGGGCGAGCCGTGGGAATCCCAGTCTTGCGGGGGTCGGTGGTGTCTGTCGTGATCACACGGGGTCGTGGGTTTTTGGGTACACCGCTACTGCTGGTATTTGCACGGATTATAAAGGCGAGCTATGGGTTGTTTATCATGGTCTTCGCCATACTTGGGATCATGTTATCAGATCATTGGCGCTCGAACTGGACTCTTCGGCAGTGTGTCGGGTCTTGCAGAATCCTATCTCCATCACAGCTGACCCTCTCCTCTATCGTATCGGTGACCTGTTGCGGCACTCTTGGGATGTTTTCGTCCAGTTTATTCATCGTGAAGGCAATGCCTTAGCTGATTGCCTAGCGAATATGGCTTTTGAGGAAGCTTTTAGCTCTACTTTATTTTCTCATGTTCCTATTATGTGTTTACAACTTTTTGACATTGATAAGTCGGGGATTGCTATTCACCCTGTGGTTGATTATTCATAATCTAAGTAATATGGGCTAGGCCCCGTTTTTCTACTAAAAAAAAACTACACTTTGACCAATGTGTTAGTGCTAACAAATAAACAAGTGAAAATCAAAGGTTAGAGGGAATTAATTTTTCTTTTTTAAAAAAGAAAAAATACGATGAGATATATTTATGGATCGATATGGCCTTAGAAATAGGCCTGGAAATGGATCCTTAATAATAAAGGAAATAGGTGTAAACCATATCCTTAGGAAAGATTTGTACTAGTAAGTAACTCCGGCCTTTTGTTTCCAATTTGCAAATTTCTTTTCCTTCCCAATGTTATTCCAACACATTATTATATATGGTGTATGTTCTTACTCCCGAATATGTCGGGTTTCTCTCTCGCCTAGGGCGACTTTTCTACCTTTTAGGGTTTACTCTACCCTTTTCTAGGGTTTTGGCCTCCTTTTCTCTTTTTTCTTGTTAATTTTGTGTTGATTCCTGTGGTAATTTAGGATGGATTCGATGAGGGGTTCAAGTCGTCTTCCATCATCGCGACTTACCATGGCAGAACAGAAGGCTGTGGTTTTAGCGGAGGATGAAACTGATGGAGATCCTTCTGAACTCCAACTCAGCTTGGAAGGGAAACTCTGGACCAATTGCCCTTTCAACGCCCAAGCCTTTATGCGCATGATGAAGTAAGTCTGGAAACCCACCCACGATATGGAGATATCCCAGTTGGACTCAAACCTATTCGTGTTCCAGTTCTTCCACTGGCGCGATAGAGAACGAGTGTTGGAGAACGAGCCACGGAATTTTGATAACCAGCTCGTTGTGTTAAGTGAGATTACGGGTTACGAACAACCTTCTGATTTGTGCCTGGACCATGCACCTCTATGGGTCCGGGTGTACGATGTCCCCGTTAATCTACTGAAGCCTAAGTTTATTGAGCTGCTTGGAGAAAAGATCGGCAGTTTCATTGAGCTAGATAGGGAGCGCAGTATGTCATAGGGGAAGTTCATTAGATTTTGGGTCTCTGTTGACGTTAAGTCTCCTCTGTTACGGAGTTTGGTGGCTCAAGGGAGTGATGGTAAGAAAGTTTGGGTTTATTTTAAGTATGAACGCTTACCATGGTTCTGCTTTCACTATGGGTGCATGGGTCATATTCACGATGATGATTTATTGAACCCCCTTTTGTTCCAATATGGTGACGATCTTCGGGCTTCTCCATTGCGCAGAACGAATAGCCCGCGAGACCCGACTGCAGCACCTTCTGGGTTAAGCGAAAGCTTGTTTTTAAGCTGGCTGCAAGAGGGGTGGGCGGTAGACCACAATCTGAGGCTCCTTCGGTCGTTGATACTGTAGTGGAGAATGAACCTGTGTGGGGTTCAGTGCGTTAGGTGCTAGAAGAGAAGGGTCTGAGATTAAGTGGTGTGGCTGAACAGAGTCAGAGCAGTCTGGTAGTTAGCCCTATGAGCAAAATTGCAGCAAGGGTTCAGGGTTACGGGTTGTCTGAAGAGGGGTTTCGAGTGTACCAGTTGAAAATTCCATCCCTCTAGCTTTTCCGTCCACCCCTATTAGCCCTGATGCTCGGGAGACTACTGTTTCACAAAACCTAATTTCCCCAACTCTATCTCTATTGCCAACCCCTAGCCTGGGTGCTCCTGCTCATCCTATCACACTTGCTCCTATTATGACTTCGGGGTTGTCTTTCAGTTTGGGCTCCCTCGGACATGACTCATTAGTTCCCAAGATTACCCCCCATGTTCCCCAACTGTAGCTGCCTTCACCTTCGGGGCTGAACCCAAATCCCAGTCCTTACCACTGGATTATATTGCCGATCCCCTTATTAGTGGCCCTTCTAAGTCGAGTTGTAAATTGAAGCGACTTGCCCGGTCATCTTCTGTCGGTCAAGGCATTTTCGTTGCTGGAGGAGGGAGCTCGAAACGTAAGGAATTGGCGGATGCAGATGGTAGGCCGAGTGAGTTGGAGATGGGGCATGCTCAGAAACGTAGAGAGGTTGTGGCGGAACGGTCTGACTCCGATGTTAATGGTCCGGCGGAGGCTGTGGTGTAGCCCCGTCAATCCCAATAAGTCTGTTATGCTGGAACTACCGTGGTTTGGGGGATCCACAGGCAGTTTCCTCTTTATGCAAGCTGATTCAGCTTGAAAATCCTCTCCTAGTCTTCCTCCCGAAAACTAGGTTAAAAAAGGTGGAGATGGATCGTGTGTTTTGTAGATTGAAATGGGAAGGACTGGTGGTTGTAGATTGTACCGGTGAGGGAAGAAGAAGGAGTGGGGGCCTTGCATTGGTTTGGCGAAGTGATCTGGTGGTCTCTTTACGCTCCTATTTGTGAACACCCAAATTTGACCCATGAAAATTATATTGAGATTAGACTCTAGACATATTTGAATCATAAGATTGATGAGTTAGTCTTGGGTTGAAGCATGGATGGGGTTTAACTTTAGTAGAATTTATACGTTATAGTATTTAATACTCTTATATGCCTAGGATTAATGAGGCGATTTATTCATAGGATATGTTAAGGACTAAATTGCTAAAATATACTTTATCTCATTAAATTTGGGCTTGTTTATTTATTAAATTATACTCATTCTTGGGTTGAAGATAAATGTAAGGGTCCAATTTAATAAGGTATGGACTTTTCTTCAGAGTTGCACAACCCATTAACACCTTGCTTGCAGACAAATTTAGCTCTGATTTTGGTGGAAAATCAGAGTTAAATCATTCCTTAATAGCAAGAATATTTTTGGAATGATTTTGGCTTAAAATGAGGAATCAATGTGTAATTAGTCAATTAGGAGATGATTGAGAGGAGTAGTAATCAAGAAAGCAGAGGATTCTGGGCAGTCTAGGGGTTAATTACGCAGTAGGATCAATCAGGGAGGAATTAAGGGAGAATAGGGACCGAAAAAGGAAAGAACGGGTGAGACGTGTAGGCGCGGGCGGTCATCTCGGGATGACTGCCGGGCCTGGGCGGTCTTCCAAATATGACCGTCTGGCCTGGCTGTCATCGATAGGATGACCGCCGGCCATGGCGGTCATGCACACCCAGAAACGCGTTTTCTCCCCGATTTTCACCCGTAATCTGATTCTACTCGATTTTGGCCCAGATTTTTTGCCATTACCTTGATCATTAAGTTGGTCATGCCCCTAGGCTACCCAGAACACTGTAAATAGGACCTTCCCCACACATTTCAAGGGACACACATTCTATTACACAAACATTCTTCATAAAAGCTTTGAAGCTTGGAGAAACTCTTTCTCTCCAAGCTTAAGAAATAGTTCCATAGGCAAAACTCTGGCAGAATTTCGTAGGTAGCATCATCCATTGAAGGCAGCAAAGGAGAAAATCAAGGAAAACTCCAAGATTGAGTTGAGGAGTGGGAGGAAATTGTGTGGGAGGCACAACCCAAACCAAAGAGCTAGAGAAGGACTACAAGAGCAAATCCTAATCCCTTTTTGTCTGACCAATTATTGTTGAGATGTTGATGTTGATGATGATGTGACTGTTGTGATGCCATGTCAAGAACTACGTGGGCTTTGAACCCGGTCAGCGGGGTACGCAGGTGGTTTCTAGTGGTGAAAACTCAAGCCCAATCTTCTTCTTCTCCCCTTTCTTTTTAATATTCAGCTATTATGTGTTTTGGTGCTCACACTTGCACACTTGCACAAGGCATATAAAATCCCCTAATTGCACAAAGTTTCGCCCCAACATGGATGGGTGCCTAACACCTTCCCATCCATGACGAATTCCCGGGTCCAACGTCTTTGGTTCGCTATCCAGTTGCCTAAATGGAGTCACACGAAGGGTTTTTCCCAAGTTTTTGTCCCTTAATAAAATTTAGGTGGCGACTCTAAAGATGTTGGACGATGGTTATGAAAAAAGTGTAAAGGACAGGTGAATAGGCCCAAGTGATTTTGGGTCGGGTATTCACAGCTGGCGACTCCGCTAGGGATTTTGAGGATTCAAGAAACTTTGTGCAATTATTGAATTTTGTATGCCTTTTTTATGTGTCATCTTAAGTGCCTTGCATTCATGATAAATGTTGTGAAGCCCTTACCGTAAGATGGCCAGGGGATCCAAGTCCGCTACAATGCTTTCTTTAAGCGATAGTGGCTTGTGGGAACTGGTTTCTTGCTGCTCATGCAATGATAGGGATTAACAGGCCCCGGACCTCACGCGATATCCTTTATCACATGTGAGTAGGCCAAACTATTCCTTAGCGGCAGTCTTTTAGCCCCCAACCAGCTGCATACCTTGAACATCTCATGCATAATGAATTAATAAGTGGTATGTGCATTTTGTGTGATAATTGTTGTGTATTTCAGCATGTGTAAATAGAGTATTTTTATTTTGATATTTCAGTATGTGTAAATAGCGGGACCGCCGTGCTAACTCTGCTTAGGGGCAATATTGCGTAGTGTAA
Source organism: Turnera subulata (assembly GCA_028386065.3). Taxonomy (NCBI): domain Eukaryota; kingdom Viridiplantae; phylum Streptophyta; class Magnoliopsida; order Malpighiales; family Passifloraceae; genus Turnera; species Turnera subulata. Next base: position 32,111 of record JAKUCV010001815.1, read on the forward strand.
ATTGGTGAGTCAGGTAAAAGAATCCTAGGGATGTGAGTATACGTATCTAAGCCAATGATAAATTTTTTGTGTTGTTGCCCTTGTTGACATATATGTCCAGTTGGTCTACCTTGTTTTAGGGAATCTCCATTTGCATACATTGAACATTGCATCACATGTTTTTCAAATCAAACAAATCGAGCCAAGGTGTATCGTCTTTGTTGAAACTTGAGTTTTCTTGATAAAAAAGATTGTTTTCAAAGAAAAGGAACATGTTTTGCCAGTATATTCCATCCTGTTTTCCACCAATCGTTTTTGAAGTAAAACAAAGCCTAAGTCTAAGACTCTTGACGACCATAAACTGAATTGATTGAAAATCATACCTGCAGGACACTATGAGTGAAAAACTGACTTTTTTAAATCCGCCAATTGTCGTGATTAAGGGGAATTTTATTGATGGATGGCCAATGATTAATTCTTGGAGTTTTGAACTTTTTAACCCGACGTTTGTTTTCCCAAACACCCTATGCAAGTCTTTTGAAAAATCTTGACGTCAACATCTTCATCCTAGAACAAATTGCCAGACCTTTTCAAAGCGAATTTCTCATATGGATGCTCGATAAAGGATATGATTTAGGCCCTCTTTGCTCAAGCCCGCAGGCCAACAAGAAACTTACCCAGTAGCATTATCCCTTGATAAATCCTCTTTGAGCCTATAACGTGATAGCCAAATTTTTTTTGATTACCTACATTAACTTACCATTAACCCTTTGAGTCCTCTCTATGGCTATCGTATATTTTTATTTCATGAATCATACCCTTTTCAAAACCCGTTGGGAAGATCTCAATCCAAGTTCTTATCAAAGAATTTTGATGACAAGTGTACATGAACCTCAACTTCTACACATCCAAGATGGTCGATGCAACGAATCGCTTCCAGAATAGTATAAAAGGCCAAAGTGCACGGGGGAATAGCCGAAGCCAACCACTGAAAGTCGCTGAAGTCAAATCATCAAATTCTTCCACAATCGATTTCGGGAAATCCAAACAAGAAAGAAGCAAATGTGTGTAAAAGCAATTGATTTGAAGCAAGAAAAATTTCCTCAAGAAGGTCAAGCCAAGTTGGAAGTTATCTCAAGAATTGTGCTTTCAGAATATCTTTTGATTTCTTGATGGGAGCTCACTCAAGGCCTTTCCTAAGATATGGTTTTCAACTTTGATTCCCCTACTATCCTTCTTTGATAAACCTATACACATGATCCCATTATAACCCTCAATGAAAGACCTATTGATCCTTTTGAGAGTATCTATACATAATAGTGGAGTTTAGACCTGGGATTTGCCTATGGGATTTCTTTTTGAAAATTTTATGACGTCAAATCATACTTGCATATGGGATCTTTCTTTGCTCGGATTTTTATTCTAAAATGTTTTTTTTATATATATATGAACTTTTAAGAGTCCCCGATTGGGTGTCTTGATCTAAGTTCCCTTTAGACGGTGATTTTGTAAAGATTTTCAAAACCTTTGATTTGAAGCGTCTTATTATTTGGCCATTCATGGGGTCCTTGTTGAAAAAAATATATATATTCATGGCCATTGGGAGTCTTTCACTTGAAGCTTTTGTGATTTTAGATGGGCTAACTCGCGTTTTTCGAGTTTCTCAACTTCCACCTTCGGCTTCAATGATTTTCATTGCTCATGCATCATACTAGGAGCACATGCATCCAGACACACTATGTAGATAGCACTTGCATCCATACATGTAGAAGTAGATAGCGCTTGCATTCGAAATGAAAAATAGATAGAGAAAGAGAGAAAAAGTGGAAGAGGATAAACAACATGGCATCATGTAGAGACTAGGGGCATCCCTTATGCATTGAAAAGATAAACACATGGTAGACACACTCATACATCACTTACATGGATTCTTTAAGTAAGGTAGACTTGGTTGAGGGTAAATGATCAACAAAAGTGACAACATCTCAAATTCGTCATTTGATGTAGAATTACATTTCTTGGGGTTAATGACTGGAGGGGTATGGCATGCCCGAATCTATTGATGACTTTGTCTGTGGAATAACGGGCATGCTATGCCTGCACTCGAGATGTAGACATTACGATCACCTGTAGAATCTAGGGCACGGTGGTCCTCTGGCTTTTGATGATTAATGTTCGATGTTGGGCATTCCTGAGAAGATGTAAGGCCTAGTTTTTATGAAATTAATGTTTGTTTTCTAGGGCATTCAAGGTGATGTATGCCCCAACTATTATTGATGAGTCGAAATGTGATTTTGGGCATTCAAGGTGATGTAAGCCCCAACTATTGTTGACGAGTCGAGATGTGAGTTTGGGCATTTCAGGAAATGTAAGCCCCAACTTTTGTTGTTTGATGCGATGAGTTTGGGGCATTCTCGGTAGAACGAGTCGTAAGGCCTAAACCTTTTTTTTTTTGTGAAATGATGCCAGGGGCATGCTACCCTATGGTTTGAATTGCGTGATTTTCGGGGCATGCTACCTCATTAGAGTTGATGTCTGATCTTAAGGGCATAGCTGCCTATGTTTTTTGAATAAGTGCACAAAGGGTATAGTTGCCCTAGTTTTTCGAACTTGAATAAGGGGCATAGATGCCCTAATTTTGAAAGTTGAATAAAAGGCATAGTTGCCTGGGTTTTTTAACATGAGGGGCATAATTGCCCTAATTTTCTGATGTTGAGAGAGGGCATAGCTGCCCGCATTTTCGAAGTTGATTAAGCCATGGACATAGCTGCCCGGTTTTTTATTTAAGTTCATCAGGGGCAGATGCCTCTAAGATGAAAGTAGAATCGATGAGAGTCGCCAGGGGCAGATGCCCCTAAGATAGAAGTAGAATTGATGAGAGTCATTAGGGACAGATACCACTAAAGTAGAGTGGATGAAGATGTTGAGGGATAGATATCTTAGGGTCGTTGTTCCAACATAGAGGAGTATCGAGATGATGTAGATGAACTACGAGATGATTCCTGTTAGCTCTTGGGACCAGGAAAATCCTAAGACCCCCGAGTTGAGATGAGATCCTCACGGGAGGGCGACAATATCCCTAGTTAACATAAGTGAGATGATCGTAGTTAGCAAAATCCCCACAGGAGGGTGATAAAATCTTTAGTTGGCAAAATCCTCACGGGAGGGTGATAATATCCTTAGTTGGCAAAATCCCCACTGGAGGGTGATAATATCCTTAGTTGGCAAAATCCCCACGGGAAGGTGATAATATCCTTAGTTGGCAAAATCCCCACAGGAGGGTGATAATATCCTTAGTTAGCAAAATCTCCACGGGAGGGTGATAATATCCTTAGTTGGCAAAATTCCCACGGGAGGGTGACAATATCCTTAGTTGGCAAAATCCCCACAAGAGGGTGATAATATCCTTAGTTGGCAAAATCTCCACGGGAGGGTGATAATATCCTTAGCTAGCATAGGTGAGATGATCCTTTGTTATTGACTTTTAGGACTAGGAAAATCCCAAAAGAAATCCTGGGATGAGATGTTTCCTGGTAGCTCTTGGGACCAGGAAAATCCCAAGAGATGAGATGAGTCAATCACAAACCTCAGGATGAGAAGATTCTCGAGGTGGAGCATGTGATGCTCCAACCATTGGTCTACATCACTCACGTTCGTTATCCAAATTTAGTTGTTCCTTCCTTGCGTTGCTTCGTCTTTAAGTTTTAAAGACTCACCAATGAAGGGCATCTGTGAACACCCAAATTTGACCCATGAAAATTATATTGAGATTAGACTCCAGCATGTTTGAATCATAAGATTGATGAGTTAGTCTTGGGTTGAAGCATGGATGGGGTTTAATTTTAGTAGAATTTATACGTTATAGTAATTAAGACTCTTATATGCCTAGAATTAATGAGACGATTTAATCATAGGAAATGTTAAGGACTAAATTGCTAAAATGTATTTTATCTCATTAAATTTGGGCTTGTTTATTTATTAAACCCAATTATATTTACTCTTGGGTTGAAGATAAATGTAAGGGTCTATTTTAATAAGATATGGACTTCTCTTCAGAGTTGCACAGCCCATTAACACCTTGCTTGCAGACAAATTTAGCTCTGATTTTCGTAGAAAATCAGAGTTAAATCATTCCTTAATAGCAAGAATGTTTTTGGTATGATTTTGGCTTAAAATGAGGAATCCATGTGTAATTAGTCAATTAGGAGATGATTGAGAGGAGTAGTAATCAAGAAAGCAGAGGATTCTAGGCAGTTTAGGGGTTAATTACGTGGTAGGATCAATCAGGGAGGAATTAGGGGAGAATCGGGACCGGAAAAGGAAAGAACGGGTGAGACGCGTAGGTGCAGGCGGTCAACTCGGGATGACCGCCGGCCTGGGCGGTTTTCCACCCATGACCGCCCGGCCTGGCTGTCATCCATAGGATGACCGCCGGCCATGGCGGTCATGCACACCCAGAAACACGTTTTCTCCCCGATTTTCGCTCGTAATCTGATTCTACTCGGTTTTGGCCCAGATTTTTGGCCATAACCTTGATCATTAAGTTGGTCCATGCCCCTAGGCTACCCAGAACACTATAAATAGGACCCTCCCCTCACGTTTCAAGGGACACACATTCTATTACACAAACACTCTTCATAAAAGCTTTGAAGCTTGGAGAAACTCTATCTCTCCAAGCTTAAAAAATAGTTCCATGGGCAAAACTCTGGCATAATTTCGTTGGTAGCATCATCCATTGAAGGCAACAAAGGGGAAAATCAAGGAAAACTCCAAGAATGAGTTGAGGAGTGGGAGGAAATTGTGTGGGAGGCACAACCCAAACCAAGGAGCTAGAGGAGGGCTACAAGAGGTAATCCTAATCCCTTTTTGTCTGACCAATTATTGTTAAGATGTTGATGTTGATGATGATATGACTATTGTGATGCCATGTCAAGAACTACGTGGGCTTTGAACCAGGTTGTCGGGGTACGTAGGTGGTTTCTAGTGGTGGAAACTCAAGCCCAATCTTCTTCTTCTCCCTTTTCTTTTTAATATTCAGCAATTATGTGGTGCTCACACTTGCACACTTGCACAAGGCATACAAAATTCCCTATTTGCACAAAGTTTCGCCCCAACATGGATGGGTGCCTAACACCTTCCCATCAATCCCCGGGTCCAACATCTTTGGTTCGCTATCCAGTTGCCTAAATGGAGTCACACGAAGGGTTTTTCCCAAGTTTTTGTCCCTTAATAAAATTTGAGTGGCGACTCCAAAGATGTTGGATGATGGTTATGAAGAAGGTGTAAAGGAAAAGTGAATAGGCCCAAGTGATTTTGGGTCGGGTATTCACACTATTCAGCTCACCATATCGATGTCTTTATTGAGGATGGTGGGGTGCAGGAGAAGTGGCATTACGGGTATGTATGGCTGGCCTGAGACAGTGGAGAAATGGAGAACATGGGAATTATGGCAAAGACTAGGCGACTCACCTGCGGTTCCTTGGTTATATGGTGAAGATTTCAATGAAATATTGTACCAGTGGGAGAAACGGGGGGGAGGGGGAGTCCTAGAGATTTCAGGGCTATGCAAGCTTTCCATGATTCCTTGGTATTTCTTCAACTACATGATCTAGGCTATTCAGGGTGCGATTATACCTGGGCAAACAATCATCGAGATGGCTCTTCTATTGAAGAAAGGATTGATCTAATGGTTGCTTCAGTGTCTTGGTCTGCTTTGTTTCCTGAGGCTTTGGTTAAACATTTACCTCGACAAGGGTCTGACCATGCTTCTCTCCAATTAGTTCTGGACAGAGTGATTGATGGGAGTCCACGGCCTAAGAAGCTGTTCAGATTTGAGTCAGTTTGGCTTACTAGTGAACAATGTCAGATGACTGTGGAGTGTGCTTGGGAAGGTCCTCCTCGGACTGATCTTGTTAGTAATGTACAAAATAAGGTCAGTACCTGTAGTAAAATGCTCACGGAGTGCAGCCGAGCTCATTTTGTCCATATAATCTCTACTATTCAAGAGAAACAGAAGTTACTGGAGGAGCTCAATAAAGTTGTTCAATCTCCTACTATTATTGAACAATCTAAGGTTGTGGAGAATGAGATTGAATCGCTAGTCATGCATGAGGAGAAATTATGGGCTCAGAGGTCCAGGATCACGTGGCTATGGGAGGGAGATAGGAACACTAAATTCTTCTTTCAAAAGGCCAATCAGAGGAAAAAAGTGAATAGAATCCTGTGGGTGAAAGATACGAATGGACACTGGCAAGCGAACTCAAAGGATGTGGCGGGGGTCTTTAACTCCTACTACTCTCAGTTGTTTGAGTCATCCGGAGTTTTGTAGATGGATGAGGTACTTGATACAGTTCAGGTGAGAGTCATTGAACCTATGCGTCAAATCTTGGATGCTCCATTCCAAAGCTCGGAAATAGATGTAGCCTTGCAGCAGATGCATCCATCTAAAGCTCCTGGTCCAGACAGCTTGCCACCTCTATTTTTCCAGAAGTTTTGGCCTACTGTTCGATCCGATATTTTTTCAATGGTACTAGAAGTACTCAATCATGGCGCTGATCTGGGCCCCATTAATCATACCTTTGTGACCCTTATCCCCAAAGAGAGGAGTCCTGAATGCTGCAGCCAGTTCTGACCTATAAGTCTTTGTAATGTTGCCTTCAAACTCATTACAAAACTGATTGCTAATCGACACAAGCGTGTTTTACCTGTGATTGTGGGGGAAGAACAAAGTGCTTTTGTACCTGGGAGAATGATCACTGATAATGCATTGATCGCTTTTGAGACCTTCCACTATATGAAGAAAGTCTGTTCGGGTCAGCGAGGGTATATGGGGTTGAAGCTTGATATGAGCAAAGCATATGATTGGCCCTACCTGGGTGTCCCTGGTGATGAGGTGTGTGCGATCTGTTACATACTCTTTGCTCATTAACAGAGTGCCACAGGAAACTATTATTCCCCACCGTAGTATAAGACAAGGGGATCCACTTTCCCCTTATGTATTCTTACTATGCGCGGATGGACTATCTTCTATACTTCGAAGTGCAGTGGTGTCGGGTTCTTTACTTGGCGTTAGAGTATGTCATACGGCCCCCTCAGTGTCTCACTTGTTCTTTGCAGATGACAGCTTGTTATTTGCTAGAGCTTCCAAGCAAGAGGCCTGGTTCATTGGGGAGATTCTACGGAAGTATGAGTTAGCTTCGGGTCAAAAAATCAATCTTGAGAAATCAGAAGTTCTTTTTAGCCGAACGGTGCCTAATTAGTTAAAGATTCAGATCCAAGGGGATCTAAGAGTAAAGGCAGTAGATACTTTTGATCGTTACTTGGGGTTGCCAGCTATTTTTGGGAGATCTAAGAAGCTTATTTTTGCAACTGTAAGGGATCAGCTGTTGAAGAAGATGAGCCAGTGGAAAGAGCAATTTCTAACGGATGCAGGGAGGGAATTGTTTGTGAAGTCAATCGCACAGGCAGTTCCTAACTACATTATGAGTTGTTTTCTTTTACCACAGTCTATTTGTCATGAAATGGAGGTTCTTATCAGGAAATTCTGGTGGGGCCATCGTGATGGTAAGAGGAAGATCCATTGGCTTGCTTGGGAGAAGCTGTGTCGGAAGAAGTTGGTAGGGGGATTGGGTTTTCGTATCCTTGAGGATTTCAACTTAGCCTTCCTAGCTAAACAGGGATGGAGGCTGCTATCTAATGGAAACAGTCTCCTAAGCCGGATCCTTAAAGCAAAGTACTTCCCTCGAACATCCTTCTTACTAGCTCCTTTGGGTTCAAATCCAAGCTATACTTGGCGGAGTATCCACAAAGCAAAGTTTCTTCTCAAGTCCGGTACCCGTTTGTTGATTGGAGATGGTCGAAGTGTGAGGATTTGGTCTGATGAGTGGCTCTATAGGGATGAAAATCCACGCGTTACCTCTCCGGTGAGCCTTTTCGCCGAGGATTCTTATGTATCGGACCTCATTGATGAAGAGCATGCTGAATGGCAATATTCCCTCATTGATTCTATTTTTATGCCTGAGGAAGCTGCCCTCATCAAGAGCATTCCCATTGGCGCTCGATTGCCCTCAGATGAGCCATATTGGCCCTATTCTTCGTCAGGTTTGTACACTGTTAAGACGGGTTATCACTTGTCTCTGGCCCTAAGACATCCGATTAGTGCTGCCCCTACTTCTATTGTCCTTGGAGTGCTTGAAAGTTGGTGGAAGTCCATTTGGAATATCCATATCCCCCCAAAGCTGAGGTCATTTGCTTGGAGGCTATGTACTAACATATTGCCTGTTCGCACTAATGTAGCCAGTCGATTACACTTGGGGGATGTCTCTTGTCCTCGTTGCAATGGTGCTCCAAAATCAGTTTTACTTCTCCTCATTGATTGCCCAAAGTCACAGGCGGTTTGGCGTGCAAGCTCTATCCCAATGGTCGACAATTCTCATGCTGTTACGTTTGGTGGTGAGTGGCTGCAGGCCGTTCGCCGGGAGCTTGGAGTGGATGTGTTGGCTTGGTCCATCTGGAAGGATCAGAACTGTCTGCTTTTTAATGGATCACACAAGCCTGTCCAACAACTCGTAGCTGAAGCAATGACCTTCTCTCCTGTTACCGGGAGGCTGTTGTGACTCCCCTTATGAACAGACCTATACGGCCGGTGCCTCGATGGAAGCCCCCACCAACAGGGGTTCTCAAACTCAATACAGACGTCGCTATTGGAAGCATTGGGGTTAGATTAGGAGCTGTGATACGGGATAGCAAGGGGGACCTTTATGCTGTGGCTACCCAGAGTCTGCCTGCTCAGCTGGAGGCAGCTATGGTGAAGCTTACGCTGCACATTTTGGCCTGTGTCTTGCTAAGGAGACGGAGATCCAGCACCTCATTCTGGAGATGGATTCGCAACTCGTTGTCTCGGCACTCAACTGACCTTTGACACCAACTACACCGTTGGGCCTTGTTCTTGGAGACATTCTCCTATTACTTCAGTCTTTTATGTCTTTTTATATTGTCTTTACTCCTAGACTTGGTAATAAGGCAGCTCATACCGCTTGCCATCTTGCATTTTCGTTTGCTCCGGAACATGTTTGGTTTGAAAACTTTCCTAATGCTGTAAATTCTATTGCTAGTTCTGATGTACTTTCATCTGGGCTTATGCCTTAAGCAATAAAGTTCCTGCGGATTCTAAAAAAAAGTTGTTCCAACTCTTAAGTACTCCTATTATGCGATAGGAAACAGAAACACATATTCAGACCTGAAATTTCTTTTTTTTACCCAGAGTTGGTTTTTGTTGTTCCATCAGTTTTTTTTTTTAAATTGGTTGCAATCGTAGCTTTGGATTGTATTGCTCTTTGCGATTTGGTGACACTCTGATCGAATACTTGGGGAGCAAAATCCATTTTAGGTTGTTTAAGTAGACAAGCTTGCATGTATCTTGAGATCAAGTGGGAAGTAGATAAATAGAACATGTAGGGTTTATCACTGGGACGTCTTTGTTGAATGTGGAAGAAATTCCAAGTTGCTCACTTCGATGCATCGTTACAGAATGTTCCTGATAATTTTGTTGAAGTGTGACAGCTAGAGGTTGTTGGACCTGGCGGACCTCCACCTCGAAGAGGCGATGACGAACATCATCACTAGTTGAAGCGTTCCATTTTCCTTTTGGGAATAAGATCGAGATGACGATGAGACTATTTCCAGTACACAATTAGAGCTTATAAATATACATTTTCAAATATCAAATTCGTTGTAGTATAGTGGTGAATATTTCCGCTTGTCACCAATTGAGGTTGGTTCAAGTGGTAAGCGACTTGTTCCGCTTAAGCGAGGTCTCGGGTTCGAGTCCACGTGTACGCAAAGAACCTCATTTGGGAGACTCACCCACTATTAACCTAGGTGCGCTACCCAAGTCGAGCTGGATTTAGTCTGGTGTTTTTGATATCCTTAAAGGTGGACTGGCCCGGGATACCAGTGGGAAACCAAAAAAAAAAATATTTCCGCCTGTCACTCGGACGACCCGGGTTCGATCCCTGGCGTAGCATTACTATTTTCATTTTTTGAGAAACAGTGTTACTATTTTCTTAAAGTAATAACAACGCTTCAAAAAGACGGCAACAAAAGGGTAAAAAAGGGGGGCCAGAATCATAAATTTGATGGTGTCGTTTGACATTCTCTTCTCTGTGCTAGTTGCAATACTTAAGTACGGAAAGATACATTTATGACTCAGTTTCAGAGCAGTAAAGTGTTCCAAAATCCAAATAGCTTCACAAGTGAAAAGTTATGCCTTACTTTTCTCACTATTTAAAGTGAATGGAATTAAGCTACTTGTACGTACTATGTTGGTACTTGTAATGAAAATTAGTGATTATTAAAACCTATGAACTTACTTCCCGAGAGCTTTATGGTGCAAAGTAAGGCCCAAGCCAACAGAATCAATCCCTGCAAAAATATCAAAAAGATATGTGTAGTTAAACTAAAAATTAATATGAAAATCTTGTCTTAACATAATTGCAAGCTAAAAGTTACATTAAATAAAGCTCTTCAACTAGAAAGATCTTCCCATCTAAACCCCTATTGGCAAATTAAAAAAGGTAGCAGAATGTAGCAGAATAAAACTTTCACCTCCAAAGCTGCAGATCTTACCTGGACAATACAGAAGAACAGGAGAATCTTTTAAAGGTTTGCCACAGTCAGGAGAGCAAAACCATCTTGGAGGTCCAGCATCACCTGGCATTATCATCTCCTTGGCTCCATCAATGAAATCCTTCACAGTTTTCTTACCATACCCATCATCCCACAATACTTGCAAACTTTCTTCAATTTGGGGAGGATCTGAGTCGAAACCTTATGCACTTAAACACAAGAACATCGTCTAATCTTTTACGTTTGCATAAATGAAAGGTGAACTGCTTATTATTACCACCCTCCTCAGTTTTTCACATAGTCAAAATCTATGAAAAAAGTAGGTTCTGTCTTTGCAGTTTACATCTGAACTTAAGCCATCCCTACTTCATGGTTAAAAAATAAAGTAAAGCTATCTCATCGATTCATCTTTGCCCATATGGCATAGTATACGGCAGAAACCTATAAGGTTAAGGTTAGGCTTCCCAACCTTAAGCTTTATGTAGAGTTTGGCCCATTTCCAAGGCTCAATAAAATTAACTTTTCGACAAAAAAAAAAA
>JAKUCV010001816.1:4293-42211 GCA_028386065.3 Turnera subulata
CGGGTGCCAGACCAAATCCAAGAGAACCCAGGGATCGACATCCCAAAAATACGAACCCAGGGATAGACATCCCAAAAATAATCACGGGATAGACATCCCAAGCATAGACATGCTTATCACAAGTAACCCAGGTCATGGCCACCACAAAACAGTCTTAAACCATCGAGTCGTACCACTACTTACCACGTGACAATTATATTATCATCATACAAAACCAAATCACAGGGATCAACATCCCTAACCAAAATACCGGGATAGACATCCCTATCCAATATCAAGGATCGACATCCTTATCACAATTTATTATTTATTTCATTATACTTATGGCCAAAGACACGAATATAAATATCCAAACCCGACGCACGGGGATAAACATCCCAAAAACCAAATCAAAATACTGGGATAAACATCCCGACAACAATCACAACAAATGCAACAACCAACAGTGCAATAAACATCAAACACAATAACCGAGTAATACAGGCACATATTGAAGGAAATCCATCCTCACCTTGGCCGATTACTCAACTCCGGAGACAATGACCGGTCCCAAGCCGGCTCATCGGGAACTGCCCGATATCCGAACCTATACAACAAAACAATATATACACATAAATGCACATAATCGGTATGCTATGATGCCAATACTGCGAAATAAACCCATCATGGTTCATATCCTTTATTATCATCTTTTACCAAAAATATTATACCGTACGTATATCCGAATATAATTTCGGTACCATACTTTAATTAAAACTCTTTTCAAAAAATTTTTCAAGAGTATTTATATTCTTTCCCAAAAGAAAATATTTACCGTAAATATATATTTTCCAAAATAATTCCCGTTAAGCTATTTGTTTCCCATATCAAATATCCTTTCAAAAATATAATTACTATGACATAATCTTTCTGAAAATTATAACTTTTACATATTTCCAACTATTCATAAGAAGATTATTACCTAACGTATTTAGTCTCCAAAGGTATTTTCATAAAAATTTCTTACCATATCATTATTGAAATAACCATAACATATTCATCTTAATTTTTCAAAAATAGTCATATCCCATATATATATATTACCATTTATATCCATAGTATACATATCAAAGGTATTTACTATATATTTATTTTAAGGATATAAATCATATGATATTTTTAGTTCCTTTCAAAAAGAGTATAATCATTTAATTTGTTATTACTTTCCCAGAAAATATATAATCCATAATATATTTATATATTTTTTTCCATTTAATTCCCTTTTTCCAGATTATATTTTCTTTTTTTTAATACCCGGACTGGGCCAACAATGCCAGCCCATGAACTAGGTCCAGCAACCCAACAGGTCAGCTTTCGGCCCAAGCGCAGAGGCCCAGACCATAGCATGAGCCTCAAGCCCATGCCAAGCCCAGACCGCGCCAGCCCAGACTTCAGCTGACCCGTTGAGGAAACGGGTCACTCACCCTCGATGCCGGGTCTGTGGCGGACGACGCGGAGCGAAACAACGGCGAGCATCGGACGGAGGCGAGACGACTGGAACTAGCAGGCGGCGGCGGAAGGCGCTCGGTTGCTGAGTGCGGCTGCAGGCAGTCGACGGCGAGGGGAGGTGCAGCGGTGACGGGTCAAGAGGAAGGTGACCGTCGGGTCGGTGGCCACTGGTGGCGCGTCGCGGGGCGGATTCGGGAAGCGATGACGGCGTCCGGTCGGCGACGCTGTGAGGAAGACGATACCAGGGGTGGTGATGCATGCGGTGGCTCGGTGGTGGCAGAGGTGATGGTGGCCGGCAGCAGCTTCTCCCCTCCCCTTTTTCTTTTTTTTTTTTCTCATTTTCCTATTTTCTCTCTTCTTTTTTTTTCTTTCCGATTCCCATTTCTTTTTTTTCTCATTTTTTTCTTCTTCTCCTCTCGGTTTTTTCTTCTCCCTTTTTTTTTTATTTCTCTTCCCTTTTTTTTTCCTTTCTTCTTTCATATTTTTTCTTTTCTCTCTCTTTTTTTTCCTTCTTTCTTTCTTTTCTCTCTTTTTTTCTTCTCTTCTTCCCCCTTCTTCCGCCTGATTCCTGCTTTTAAAACTGTTTTTTTACTATTCATCATGTGAAGCTTCAATAATGCAGCTTGTTTGCATTACGGAGCGAGTCCGGTCCGGACCAGAAAATAACTGATACCCCCTTAGTTATTTTCCGGTGTGATTTTTCTGAGGATTCCGGGACCCGAGAAAATACCAACTTAGGCCCGAAGATTCCATGGAAAAATCTCGAGCGCGGGAAAACTCTCGGTTACGAAAAACGACGCCCAATTTACCTTGAATTAATTACCCAAGATTAATTCAACGGTAAATCACGGCAAAAAGACTATTACAGACCTGGTAAAAATCCAAATTTTTACCCAGGCTGTTACAGTCTACCCACCTTAAAAAGAATTTCGACACCAAAATTCCGTCTTATCCGTGGGTCCTACCACGATAAGCTTCTGGCACACTCTGCCAGGTGTCCAAACTCAACATGAGATACCGCTTATACCCTTCAGCGACATCTCATCTGCTTATAAATACCAAACCTCATAACTGAGACACTCATTCTCAGCCATGGACTCTCCACTCCGATCTCGAACTACCTCAGACTCCGAGAATAACAGCTACATCGGCGGTACTGCTTTCCCGACAAGCTCCGATGAAGAACCTCCCAAGAAGCGGTTCAAAACCACCATCATCGGCCTGAAAGAGCACATGGTTGTCTCCAGCAGACGGCGAAAGAAGCGTGCTCCCAAAGAAGCTGAGGATAGGAAGGGCAAGGCAACTGCGGAAAGCAGCACTCCGCAGCAGGCACTGACGCAGCTGAACGTCTCACTGAAGAAGATCAGCTCGGCGGTGGTGCAGATAGAACTGGAGTGCGCGGAACTCTTTCCTCACATGAAAAACGTCCAAAAACTTGTAAAAGACTTAGAGAAGCATGTAACTCAATAGAGTACTCCTTCTCCGTATTGTAAAACCGTTATGAAATAAATAAAATAAGTTTTCTTTTAAAATCAAAACTCTTATGTTACGATATCTTGTGTTAAAAGAAAAACAAAACATCTCAAAGCAGATTGCAAATCAACAATAAGAATAAAAATCAAACATAAAGAAATTAAAAACAAAAAGAAATTAAAACAAAAACTTGTTTTCATGATCAGTGCTCGTATCGGAAGTAAACACCCTCGAACCCAAGAAATGTAACGCGTGCAACTAACGGTAACGTCGATTACCTCGTGAAAAAGACGTCCGTTAACTCGCAAGGCGATGATCACGAGTACGTCTTGTGTCCCTTGAAAGAAACGTACCCACTTGTTCACAAATTCTGCATGAGCCAAAAACGTCTGTCAAGTCTCGTATCCCTCCACGATGTCCGAACAGCTGTAAGCTTGTCGCACATGCGCTCTACTCGAGGTACGGTCCCACCAGTCTAGCCTCAACGGTCATGGATGCATGTGATAAAAGATGTAGAAAATAATGAAAATCATAAAAAGAAACGCCAAGGTAGCCAGGGCGTTAGAAAATCGCGAGATGGGAAGGGGCTGAAAAACACTTGCGTTGGTAGCCCCAAAACATATAAAGTGAGGAAGTAATAAATGAAGCAACGACTAATTTTCAAAAAGCAAAATCTTGAAGATCGAAAACGGTAATCACGCTCCCCATAAGATTATAAAAGAAGGTATGGTGAGATGTAAATCATCAAAAGCATTTTAAAGCAAACAAACGCTCAGGCAAAGAAACCTCAAAACTCAAAAAAAAAAAACAAAACACCAACACGTCCAAAACACAATGCCTGCTCCATCATCCGTCTTCTTCGTCGAAGGTGCCAACCTAAGCAGGAGAAACCGGCTGGCCTACAGCATGATCAACGAACGTCCAAAAGAACTACCGAACGAGCTCGGTAGAATGCCAAGTCTGGTCTTCGTCGACGAACTCTACTCGTCCAGATTCTTCGTCACTCCCATGGAAGAGACGTTCTTCCAAGAGGACCATGGCACTCTGAGGACCTCCTTCTACGGCTCGGCCAACTCCGTCATGTTTTTCATCTCTGAAAGACTTCAGGAGTTCAACCTAGTGTCCACTTGCCATTTCCTGGAGCAAGGCACCTACTACCAACTCTCGATGACTGCCCAAAGCATGCCCAGAATGACTCGATTACCTCCAACTAGGCCAAAGGCCCGACTACTGGTGTGGAACTGCAGAGGAGTCGTTACGCGTTCCCAGGAGTTCTCGCGTACCTTGAGGGACCTGAAGAACCAATACAAGCCCAACATGGTTCTTCTCACGGAGAACCAGTGGCAACCTGAAGATGATCACGGTCTCATCCCACTCCGATTCCCTGCAGCAAACCGGTTCGAGCTTCCTGGCCAGAACAACGCAGGCGGCATGTGGTTCTCGTGGAGCGACAGGACCACGGTTAACATCAACAATGACCCCAACAGCTTCAGGGTCAACGTCGTTCCAAGGAGATGAATGTATTTTTTTTTTAAAATATCAATGTAATATTTATGTTTGTAATGAAAATATTAGTATTATTAATAATATTTATTTTTTCCCCTTATTTATGGCATCATTACCTCTTATGTGTATGTTCTGCGACAGCTGGCGTCCCTTGACTGGATCCATAATGCACTAACTAAAATGATATAAAATAATAAACAAATGGAGCGAACTATGCAAACAAGGACAACAAACACACAAGGACTTCCCAACAAGACCTAACGCCCGCTCTGCTACCAAAATGAAACGCCCCGACCCGTATTTACCGTACACAGTAAACACGTGCCGGAACTGTAACGACCCAACCAAACCAAACCCAGCATACAGTGTATACAACAGAAACTCGGGCACAACGGCCCAAAATAAAGCAACAATAATATCATAACCGGCCCAATGGCCCAACAATAGTAAAACAATGCACAACGGAAGACTTAATAACTCACAAAGACACTGTATGCGACACTGATGCAAACTATGGATCCGAGCCCTGTCCAAGGGATAACGCCGCAGTCTGTCTGGAATGCACCAAACCTGTACCACAAATAACTCATCCTACGGGATGAAAGCCCGCAGGTGAGGGGTGAGTCCGAAGTGCTCACAACCATGGATAGACGATCTATATGCAACCCTAAAAATTACTCAAAGCTGAAATCAGACAAAGACCGCCAAAATACGCGAAACCGAAAGACAAGACCCAAAACCGGTCCAAGACCAAAAGAATCAGTTAAAAATCCAATTTTCAATTTTATCTTTCTGGGCCCCGTCACGGATAAACTAGGGGTCAGACCTGGTTCTCAACACATTTCCGGTGCCAGACCAAATCCAAGAGAACCCAAGGATCGACATCCCAAAAATACGAACCCAGGGATAGTCATCCCAAAAATAATCACGGGATAGACATCCCAAGCATAGACATGCTTATCACAAGTAACTCAGGTCATGGCCACCACAAAATAGTCTTAAACCATCGAGTCGTACCACTACTTACCACGTGACAATTATATTATCATCATACAAAACCAAATCACAGGGATCAACATCCCTAACCAAAATACCGGGATAGACATCCCTATCCAAAATCAAGGATCGACATCCGGTGGCGCGTCGCGGGGCGGATTCGGGAAGCGAGGACGGCGTCCGGTCGGCGACGCTGTGAGGAAGACGATGCTAGGGGTGGTGATGCGTGTGGTGGCTCGGTGGTGGTGGAGGTGATGGTGGCCGGAGGCAGCTCCTTCCCTCCCCTTTTTCTTTTTTTTTTCTCATTTTCCTATTTTCTCTCTTCTTTTTTTTTTTCTTTCCGATTCCCATTTCTTTTTTTTCTTTTTTTTACTCTTCCTCTCGGTTTTTTCTTCTTTTTTTTTGTTATTTTTCTTCCCTTTTTTTTTCCTTTCTTCTTTCATTTTTTTTTTCTTTTCTCTCTCTTTTTTTTTTTCCTTCTTTCTTTCTTTTCTCTCTTTTTTTTCTTCTCTTCTTCCCCCCTTCTTCCGCCTGATTCCTGCTTTTAAAACTGTTTTTTACTATTCATCATGTGAAGCTTCAATAATGCAGCTTGTCTGCATTACGGAGCGAGTCCGGTCCGGACCAGAAAATAACTGATTTCCCCTTAGTTATTTTCCGGTGTGATTTTTCTGAGGATTCCGGGACCCGAGAAAATACCAACCTAGGCCCGAAGAATCTACGAAAAAATCTCAAGCACGGAAAAACTCTCGGTTACGAAAAACGATGCCCAATTTACCTTGAATTAATTACCCAAGATTAATTCAACGGTAAATCACGGTAAAAAGACTTTTAGAGTCCCGGTAAAAATTCAAATTTTTACCCGGGCTGTTACATAAATGGCAAGTTTGGGATGCTTCTTCTTAAAAGACAAGTTTGAATAGAATGATCAATCTGTTAATTTTTACTTCACCACTTTGTACAAGACTTTCTCACATTTGCTTTTTTTTTTTTCTTTAGTTTAGACTTTAGACAATCCCTCCTATATATACTACTCCAAACCACTCTATGTGTGGGTTTATCTATATCCGTTTAGTAAAATAATGAGATATTATGCGTAGATCTATTCTAATGTAACCTTCCAGCTATAACATTGACATGCACACACTCTTTCCTCCATTATAAAGAAATCAACAATTACAAGCGAGGAAGTACCTAATATTTTCATAGGTCTGAACGTTGCATTTTGAAAATTGACTTGATGAAAGTAATCCAGACTGTTTTTATTGAATGTTATAACTACCATGAATTCCCCTAATGAGAAGTTCATTCATTGACTAAAAATCTGTTTGACTATCTCTAAATTTTTCTATTTCTATTAATGGAACACTGCCGTCTATTGACAGGAGCCAGAGGAGCCTATGCTCAGGGCCCCCTTTTCATGGGGCTTCACGTCACATCACATTCACATGCTTTTAATAAAAAAATTGTTTTTTTTATATTTCCTATGCAACGGGCCATAAAAATTTTCTTTTCATGGGGCCCCACTTTTTATAAATCCTATGCCAACGGCTATATTTTTTTATGCTAAAACGTTATATTTTGGGATGGCTATAAAGTGGGACGACAAAAAAATTTAGTTTTTATATTCCATTTTCATGGTGCCTCACGTCGCAAACAAAGTGTATCTCTCCCTTCAAAAAAACCTATTGGGTATTTCTAACAAATCAGTCTTCATTTGAAACACAAAGACTTGCCCTCAAGGTTGAAGAAAAAGTTAGTTGATTAAAACTTACTTGCGTAACTCTACGTCTCAAGACAGGCTTAATGGATTAGCTATGGTGGCAATCGAGAATGACGTGGTGGATAAGATCGCTTGTGAGGAATTGATTGACGAATTTGCTTCAAGGAATGCTCGAAGGACAAGTTATTTCAAGCGATTTTCATGTAATTGTCATTTTTTTGAACTTATCAATGCAAAAAAAAAAATCATGTAGAATAATATTTTGATTGTTATATTCAAATTTTAAATTATTTTAGATTATGATCTTCTATGAAATATATCTTTATCTTATTATAAGGGGCTCCTCTTTTTATTCTCGCTCCGGGCCCTAAATTTCTCCGAGACGGCTCTGACTCTGTGAATACTTTGCTCGTGGTAAAGAGATACATGATCCATACTATACCTTTTTTGTTATCTCTATGGCAGTATTATCCTACAGCTAATAAGCTATTGCTTTATCACCCTAACTGTTTCAAGATTCAATTGTCTCACCTTAGTTGAGAATCATGTAATAGAAGTTTGTAATCTGCTGCAAAAGTCACTCACCTTTTGGAGGTCTGCTAAAAATGAGGTTCTCCTTGCAGGAGTTTTGGAAGAGCTTCAAGCCCAACTGTTTCAAGATTCAATTGTCTCCACCTGTATGTTTTTTTGATAAAAACGATTATATTGATGATTGATATAATAAAAATAAGGTTTAGTATGTCATCAAAGTAATGACATATGCTAACCTGTGGGTAGCATAGGTGATTATAAGGAGAAGAAATCCTATCCTCTGCTATACTTATTAAACTGAGCTAATCCTGCATTTAACACTCAAATTTAGCCATCTACTTGTTTTATTGGATTATTATTGTATTTTAGAGCCCAAGGTTAATTTAATTAATTTTTAGACTCTAATTTTGCTTTAGAAACCAAACAAATAAATTAATGGACTATCCATACAATTAGGCTTAGGCTTAGCACAAATTTTCTGACTTATTTACCTCTAATTTTCGTTGGATTAGAGGCCTAATTTAAGTTGGACTATTATTTTGCCTATTTTATGGAGAAAAGAGGAATAATTGAGATCCTTAGAGTGTAGGTTAAGTAATTGAGAAAATAGGAATAATCTATGCAGTTTTTATCAAGAAAAGGGTGTTTTTCTAGACAGAGAGTCCTCACTTGGCGTGCAAGAAAAGGATTGGAAAGCATTAATGGAAACCCGGTCAAAATAGGAAAAGGCGGGCACTGCTACGATCTTGGCGGATATCTTTTGTGCTCGGCAGTCATGGAGAGATGACCACCGTGCCTTGGCGGTCATCTTTTGGCTCCGACGGACATCTTTCCCAGTTTCGAAAATTTTCTGGCTTTTTTTTTTTCCACTTTTCTTGACCTTAACTCTTAACCATTGGATTTGGGGGTGTAGTCTCGACCCTAGGATCAAAACCACGTCCCTATAGGCTTTGAACATTGTAAATATAACCCTTTAAAAACACGTTTGGGGAATCTCTGAGAGAAATCTTTAGGGGAAGGAAGCTCTTTTAGCTTGGGAAAACTATACCAAATTCTCTTCTCAATTCTCTAGCTTATTACTCTCAGATATCACGTGGTACTTTTTGTGAGTACTAGACCCAAATTTCATTGGGCTTAGTCACCACCTTCTTCTTAACCGTCATCCACATCTTTGGAGTCACCACCCAATTTTTATTACAGGGCAACATTCAAGGAAAATCTTCCTTAGGCAACCGATGACTCCTTAAGGCAACCGATGGACGAACCAAAGATGTGGACCTCGGGGTTTGTCATGAATGGGAAGGTATTAGGCATCCATTCATGTTGGGGTGAGATTATGTGCAATTAAAGATAAACATATGCCATGCACAACAAAACAAATAACAAAAACAAAGACAAGGACAAAACAGAAAATAAATAAAGATTGAGCTTGTATTTCCACCACTAGAAACTGCCTACGTACCCCCTGATAATGGGTTCAAAGCTCACGCAGTTCTTAATATGTATCACATACAGTCACATCAACAGCATCATCACGTCACAACAGCAATCAATCATGAGAATTAGAACGAGTTACCTCTTGAAGCCCTCCTCTTGCTCCTACTTGCTTACCAATCCTAAGTAGAATTTTGATAGCACTTCACCGGGTAATTCGAGGTAGAAGGAGGCCGAACTAGTCTCTGTTGTCAACAGAAAACTTGTCGAGCTACTTCTTTGATTTCCAGGGACTCCAACAACGCAGCAATCCAACACCTATAGCTCTAGATATGATGATTTTTCCAGGACTGCCTGCACAGGAATTCTCTACTCGGGTTCCTCCTCTTTTCCTCCACAAGTTTGCTCCAATCTTCCTCCTTCTTCTCTTTCTCTTGCTCTCCTCTTACTGCTACTTTTCTACTACTCCTCTCCACGAAATTCCTCCAGAATTTCAACCCTCAAAAGGGATCATAAGTTTGGAATTAGAGAATCTTTCCAAGCACCTAAGCTTGTGTGTGTATAGAAGGGGAAGAGAGAAAAAAAAAGTGTGAATTGAGCGTGAATGGGGGGTCCTATTTATAGTGTTCAGGGGGTCTTTTTTTATAAATACGAAACTTTATTGATATCTAAACAAAAACCTGGTGGAATTAGTCATCCAACAGATGAGGAAACCCACCCCAGTTCACCCCTATAACAGATACATCAATCACAACAGACAATATACAAGTTTACACAGTAATAAAATTGCATCTTGGCCCAACCCAAGCTCTCGCGCTATTCGCATTGATAATCAGTGCAGCAAAATCATAGGGATAACTCGGTTAAGTAGCTTTGAACCAAAACACAGCCCTTCGTAACACGACATCCATCATTCCTTCCCAATCCACGATTTTTGCTTGAAAGATAAGTTTATTCCTAGCCAGCCAGATAGACCACATACCAATATAGAAGATAACCATCCAGGGAGCTCTATGCAGCCCCATCCCTGCAATCCCCATCCATTGTTCAAAAAAATCCTCCAAAGATTTAGGCGCACACCACCGCACCCCCCACCACTCGCATAGTTTACTCCACAAGCACCACACAATTTTACAATGCACAAATAAGTGGTCCTTAGACTCCACAGCCTCATTATAGAAGACACAAGAAGCATTACCACTGTCAATGGTATTGCTCCTTAAAAGGATCGAATGCACCGCAATGCCTTGATTAAGAGCCATCCACACAAAACCCTCCACTTTCATAGGAGCATAACCAAGCCACACCCAAGATAGACCCCTAAAATGGAACACACTTTTAGATACACACTCATAACCAGACTTAGCATAGTAGACTCCCTTATCATCACCCATCCATCTCAAGCCGTCCTTCTCTCCCACTCTAAACATCCCAGCGCCTACACAATCCTTTAACCGATCAATATCCTTCGTCTACCAGGAAAAAAGAGTTCTCCTCCAATTGAAATTCCACCCATTGATTCCATTGTCACAACTCAGCACCTCAGCTACAACTGCAGATTTATTATTGGATAAAGAGAACAATCTCGGATATAACTCCATCAGTGTCCCCCTCCCAATCCATCTATCACTCCAAAACCTACATGAAGTCCCATCTCTCACCTCCACCATCACCTTCTCAAGAAGCTTCAAATCAAGCCCCCTCAACCCTTCTCTAGAACGAACCACATTCCTCCAGATATAGGAGCATAGAGCTTCATTAAAACTCGGCCAAGAGGAAGTAGAAACACCTTGATAGTTATCGTTAATGATCCTTGACCACAACGACTTTTCAGTAGGTTGATCATCAGCATTGATATATCTCCAAAGCCATTTGAAAAGGAGGCTCTGATTTTTTAATAAAATATCCTCAATACCCAAACCACCCAAGTTTTTAGGCCTTGCGATTTTATTCCAAGCAACCAGACACTTCTTACGTTTCTCTCCACTTTCCCCCCATAAAAACTCCCATTGTAACCTCACAATCCTCGTAGCCACCCTACAGGGAATCTTAAAAAGAGATAGAAGATAAAACAGTAAGTTACTGTGCATAGCCCTAATTAAAGTCACCCTCCCTCCCAAAGACAAAAACTTCCCTTTCCATGATGCAAGCCTACTTTTAATCCTAGAGATAATAAGATCCCAAGCCTTAACTCTCGACATATTGGCACCCAATGCTACTCCTAGGTAAGGTATAGGCAAGCATTGGACTTCACTTAACAATCTTTGTTAGTGTTATGCCCAAAAACCAATCATTAGATGATTATATTACTTTTAGAGTCATGATATTTGATTAAGGTTTTATTCCAATGAATATGTTCATTTATCCCTTTATATCTGTGTAGATTGCTTGGACATATTTATAACCCAAGAATATTTTACATTCTTAAAAGTCCCTAGTCGATTATTATTATGGATGCGTTGTAATAATAAATTAAGACTAGCATATGTTGAGAGTCATATGAGATATGAGGTCTGCATAAGGGTACAAGTCAGGAAACTTGTGGACTGGTCCGATCCAACTTAAGAACACCACATGGATCATTGCATGTTGTCATTGGTGGTTCATATAAGTGTTTTCTTTAGACCTGAGATCATCAAGGTTCCCAACATATGAGTCATGTGCTTTGATATTACTCTTAGTTACTTGTAGCGGGGTAGACATTAGAGTTATTATTGGGAACTTGATATAATGTGTAGTGGGATTTGTTTGGTCAAGATGGAATTTGTTTAGCCCATGTAATGGGAAATATATATGTTGGGCCCCTTGATAGAGTTGAACTGTAAAATGTATGGCCGTGCTCAAATTGATTGATATAGGATATCAATTGTATTTGTTTTGGACAGTTAACTCAGATTCAAGAAACCATAGATTAAACATATGCGAGAATGACATATTCCACGTCTCGTGTTTGATCTCGATATTATAGGCATTCTTGCTGTCGTTTTCTTCCTGTCAGACCTGCTTTCCATGCCCCTATTTGCTTTCTTTCTTCCTCATCCAGCTCTCTCCGATCCGTAATCCTGTCCATCCCATCAATCTTCACTTCCAACGCCTTAATCTCCTCCTCTATGTTAACGAAACTCTTTTTATTCCATCACCTAAGGGACTGTTTCAGAAAACCCAATTTCCGAAGTAGAATGAACCTCCCCCAGAAACTTCTCACCACCTCTAGCCACATATGATTTAATACCGAATCAAATTCCTTATGGGCAAGCAAGCAATTAAGGAACCTAAACGGTCTAACTCCCCAATCAAGTTGCTCCTGCACCAATATGATTGGACAATGATCTGACCCTCCTTTCTCCTCTGCCCACAGCTTAATAGAAGGAAATAAAGAGAACCATATAGGATTGAAAAAAGCTCTATCCTACTGGCAACCCTATACTTACCCCAGGTAAAAGCTCTTCCCTGTAATGCCGCGACGACCGCTAGGTGCTGGCGGTCATCCCTAGAAGTCCGCCAGGTACTGGCGGTCATCTCGCCATGTCCGCCGGCACTTGTTTCCAAAACGGTTCTTTCCTTTCCAGTTTTGATCCTCATCATTCCGGTCCAACTTGATTCCACACCCTTCCTAATCAGAATTTTGCTTGTTTTAAGCTCCGAAAAATCTCCTAACTTGTAGCTTACCCCTATCCTTTTCCTATTTTCTCTTACTTTTTCTCCACTCCACTCTACATACCATAAACACATAAAAACACAAAAGGAATATAATTAATTCTGAATTTTGATGAAAATTAGGGTTAATTGGCTGTAAGCTCTGTGTTTTTAGTGGGCTTGAGTTGCTAGATGATCCATATTCAATTGGTTCAGGCTCCTAAATTATTTTAAACCCAAAATCATCTCAAATGGGTCAAAAATAAATAAAAGCCTAAAAACAATTAAATACCTATATTTTATTTTAATTAAACCTTTAAACATATTTAACTCAGAATTAAATCATCTCATTAATTCCAAAAATAATAAAATATTAATATTTCACTAAGTTAAATTACAAAAATATCCAAACTCGGGATTAAATCATCTCATTAATCCAGAGTCACAAATATATTCTTAATTTAAATTAATAAAATAATGGTGGGTCAAATTTGAGTATTCAAATATTTGGATTTGTGTTCTTTCAGTTTTCTTTGCAGAAAACAAGTCGAGTTCAAGAGCATAGGAGCAATCAAACGCAATCCCGAAGTCAAGAACGTGAAGAACTTGCGCGGAAGTTCCTGCAGCATGCTGTCTCAGTAATTAAATCATATCGTGAGTTACAGACCTTGGATTGCTATGATCTTGGATTCTATGGAAAGCTAAGTAGAAGATCTACAACTTTTATGTTGAAGTCAGAGGCTGAATCGATCTCCTGGTTCGCTTAAAATCAGCTGCAAATCGACGCATAGTTTCTGTCCGAAAATCAAGGTAAGTGCTCTAAACTCTTTTAGATTCTAAATCACTTTGATTGCTGCTGATTCGATGCTATGATGATACTGGCATATTCTCTTGAGTGTTTTTTTTTGAACCCAAGAACTACGTGGGCTTTGAAGCTGGCTGGGGTATGTAGGATGTCTCTAGTGTTGGAGACGCAAGCAAAATTATGTTATAACCTTTTTTTTTTCCTCTCATTTGTTCTTTTAAGTCTTTGTTTATGCATGCTGAATTGGTTGATTTGATGCTAATATTTTCTGATTTACACACATGCACACATGCATGAGACACATTAATCGCTTAAATTGAATACTATTTTGCCCAAGCATGGATGGGGTGCCTCATACCTTCCTATCCATGACGAACCCCCGAGTCCGGCATCTTTGGTTAGCAAATCGGTTACTTTGTGGGAATAAGGAGTTATCTTTTGGTTTTTCCGTGCTAATAAAACTTGGGTGGCGACTCCATCGATCATAGGTGAGATGGCCGAAAGGATATTCGGTTCTTACAGACGCCATTACCACCAGAATTGCTTCCGACTCTGTTACCACCAACACACGACATCAAATTTACCACACCAACCAAAACCCAATTGAACTTCTCAACTAATCATTCACTTAAGTTAATCAAATACCCCATTTGAAAGAAATTCAACTCAATAAAAGGGGACAATGTGGAAACAGCCCCAATCAACTGTAGAGAGGCTAACACCAGAGGCGCCGGCCACTGTAAAGGAAACCAGCGCTTGAAGCAAAGCTCCAGCGTGGAAAGAACTTGAAGGAGATAAGAAGACTTATTCTTACCAGTAAGCTTGGTCATAAAACCGATTGACTCAGCTCAACACACATATCTATATCACACTTAA
The DNA here is from genome assembly GCA_028386065.3 of Turnera subulata. Taxonomy (NCBI): domain Eukaryota; kingdom Viridiplantae; phylum Streptophyta; class Magnoliopsida; order Malpighiales; family Passifloraceae; genus Turnera; species Turnera subulata. The sequence goes on from JAKUCV010001816.1 coordinate 18,762, forward strand.
AGCCTGGGAGTAGTAGTATATTGAAGGTAGCATAATATAAATCAAGTATTTAAGGCTGTAGAATTTTGAATTTTGAGGGCTATATCTACTTTTTTTTTGGTATAGAAGGAAATGAAAGACAAATTACATCATAAATTCCCGAAGGGTTTGTGCCTCCGAGGCATCCAGTACTGCGGAGGTGAGTCCGTCGAAACCAAAGCTAGGTCTAAGGAGAGGCTCCTCTTGGCCAGTAGATCAGCGACCATATTCACCTCACAAAATGCATATTGGACAGTGATGGACCAAGGCCGTTGGAGCATCTCACACACACATTCCATCAATGGAAGACGATCAAAACGGGATGGTGTGCTAGAGCTAAGGATAGAGGAGATGTCCAGGTTATCTACCTCCACCACAACCAGGGTAAAAGAGTAACTCCATGCAAGGCATTAAGTATCATAGACTGCCCATAACTCCGCAAAGAAAGGGGTGCAGGGCTGAACTCGATGCGTAAACCCCAGCACCCACTTCCCAGCTGAGTCCCGAAAGACACCCCCTGCACATGTGTGACCTGTACGAGGTGGGTACTGTTCATGCTTGAGAGGTTTGAAAATGTTGCCAATTGGGAATACTGCACTTCTGTATAATTTTACTTTTAGAAGGATTAAAGGAAGAGGTATGTTATATTACATAGGTGTTCCCCATCTCTTTATATCAAAAAAAAAAAAAGGAGAGGAGTTCCCCATCTCTCTTTTGAAAAATAAGACCTATTAGAAAGATGGCCACTTAAAAAAATAATTAAGTTGCTTGTTATCATGTGACTTTGCGGGAAACAAGAAGACGCAAATCAATGACTTCAAAATAAGGGCATATATATAAGTTGCTCCTTCTAATTTGTTTCCTAAAAAGAAAATAAAGACCTCGTGTAATTAATTTTGGGGGTACAAATCAATATAGTAAATAATTGAGCGAGTGGAGGGTGAGTATGGGTAGCAAGATCGGATAGCAACTTCATATATGTTCATGCTTTGAGAAGGAAATTGACGACTGGGAATATAGAATGAGCTAGCAAGGATCAGGACTACGTAGAGGGCATTTTTTATTTTTTAGGATTAGATTATAGTGGAGATAAAAAAACAAGAAGACATATGTCTAAATGTATTTTTATATAGTTGAAGTTGGGGTACATGTTCTAGATGAGCATTATTAATATTTTTTATGGGCACATGATGATATATTGAACCAGAGATAACATTCTTAAAGATGAACCACGTAAAACTTTATATTTGAGGTTAATATTTTTTTAGTATCGAGAAAAAACCTTTACATTTTCCTTTTATAAATTTTATTATCATGGTTAGGTGGACAAACTGTTCTTATTCTTTTTTTTTTTTTTAAGAAAGGTTACCACTGCTAGTGTTTGCAATTAGTGTTATCAGAACTGCACTGGGCATTGACTCAGAAAAGGTCCGGAATCATGGTTAACGTCGGACTGAGTTCGAACCGGAGGTAGAACTGGCATAATAATTATTAATTACTATTTAATAATATATGTATATATATATATTTATCTATAATTATAAACTAAATATAAATATAAATTCTAAAAATACAAAATTTTTATTTAAAAATACTATTTTCAGGTAAAGGTAGGAAAAAATTAAAAAAATTAGCATAATTATGTTTTTAAAAATGACCCGATGAGGTCCTTGGTTCAACCGGGTCAGTAAAAACCAGCTGGGTCATCTGATTTTTCAGAGACAATGTCTTGTAGGTCCAATTATCCTAAAAACTCAATATGATGCCTGAATCATGGTCTAATTAACCGGTTGAACAGACCAGTCGGGTCTGGTTCTGATAACCCTGCTTGCAAGCAAACTTTCAACATATGTGTTGGGACTCCAAGTTCTTGAGCACTCTTCTTCCAAACAACATATCATATTAGATACAACGGGTGACAATCATGATGCATCATTCATTATTCCATCCAAAGTTTCCTTATAATTATATGGATGTGAAAACTTGGTGCAAATTGGGCCGTCGATCGATCATGGTAAAAAGGGAGACCTATGGCTATATATAGAAGTGTTAGAAGAAGAGACAAAATGAACAAGGTACTGTAGCCAATATTTTTTGAACTGTCAGATATATATATATATATATATATATATATATATATATATATATATATATATATATATATATATATATATAAACTAGTAAATGGAAGAAGGAGATTTATTAATTTTGTTATAAATAAATTATGGTGAATGTCATTGTTACCATTCAGTAAAACTCATTTTTGCCATACCCGAATTTATCCCTGGTAAATACTTTACTCATACACCAAACTTCTACTTGGAATTATCTCTATGGCTAATTATCCTCCATAATTCCATTTGTCATAATCCTAATATCATCTTCCTTTACCTAACATCCCTTTGATTTTATCCTTTTAAATTAATCATATTTATTTGTTTTTATCCTCTCATTTCCAACTATAAATACCTCTTCATTCCTTCACTTTCATATACTTACATCCTACCATAAGATTACTCTCTTCATTTCCATACACATACACCTCTCCTCTCCATCTCCCTTCATCTACATTTTATTAATCTTCATTATTACTATTACTATCAAAGTTGTATTATTACTATTAATGGTGTATTACTTCCTAGATTATTACCTTGATCAAGCTTGTATCATTTCATCAAGAAGTGAATTTCTCCCCCAATTTTATAACACGTTATCAGCACGAGTCTCTACTCTATTAAGGTATTTATTTCTAAAACTTTTCTTATTACTACTTTCATCCTTTCTATATATGTTATATATTCTTTATTATTATGCTATATATTACTGCTGAAAGATTTATCGAGTAAGCATATTTTATATTTTTATTTAAATATACTGCTGAAAGATTTATCGAGTAAGCATATTTTATGTTTTTATTTAAATTATGATTGGGCTATTAAAAGGCCCATTGCATTTAATTTTTCGCTTTAATTTCATTTATATTTCGCTTGGGCTCATACAAGGCCCATCACATTTAATTTGCATTTATTTATTTTTAATTGGGCTAATTAATAATAGGCCCATGATTATTTCTTTTATTTAAGTCTTTCATTTCCTTAATTTTGAAATTATGTTAATGTTACAAATATTGGAAGCCCTTAGAATTTCCGGAAGAAATTTGTTATGGGCATTGAATGCATTTAAATGCAAATCGTCTCGAAGACGCAATAAAAGAGAATATAAAGCAAAGACTGGATGTCTTACTGCTAAAATATCCCGCAGATCTTTGAGGAAAATTGAAGAAAAATATGCCCATCAGAAGATGGATATTATACGACCACCAGAAGATGGATATTGTTCTTGCTTACCCTGAAGGCGCAAGTCATTTTTTTTTATTGAAAGCTTTTGTTTTATGTTTTGTTTAATTATTATTTGTTATATTCTATTTTATTATGTTTACTTTACTGTTATTGTAATCGTTTGTAGAATAACGGCTCAGGCATTTATCCTGGAGACAATGCAAGCTGACATCCAAGGGGGAGAGTTATATGTGTGGATGTCAACTATTTTACATAACATGTACAATCTCAAAAATGAAAAAAAATTTATACGCTCCTGATCAAGAGCATAAACTCCTGAAGAGTATGGAATACGGAATATTCTTGTTTACAAGAAATTGTCATGGATCCCATTAAATTGATTATGCTCCATTCCTCGAAGTGAATGAGACAGTATAGTGCCTGTTGCCAAGGATATGGAAGAAATTATTCCAACTATTATAACCATAAAGATTATAACAAAAGGCAAGGCTAAAAGAAAATATGCATATTATTATTACATAAGGGATCATTACTTGAGAACATCCACATAGAGGAATTTTTCTCATACATAAAGCTGAATGAAATTATTTAACGGTTGGGTACAACATTGACTCTAAAACTCTGAGCCTCGTTGTTGATGTTGACCCTAACACTGTCGTTCTAGGAGAACCACATACCACCCATGTTGTTTTCTCCAGGTATCTCAAATCGATTCGTTGCTGGAAAACGGAGTGGGATTACACCATGATTTTCTCCTGCTTGCCACAAAGTCTCAGTAATCAGTACTATGTTGGGCTTGTACTGATTCAGATCCCTTAAGGTACGCACAAAATCTTGGGACCTTCTTGCTACATCCCTGCAATTCCATAGTAGAAGTCGTACTTTAGGCCATGTAGGTGGTAACCCAGTCACCCTTGGGATGCTCCGAGCCATCATGGAAACCTGATAATAACTGCTTTGATTTAAAATTTGACATGAAGGCTCTAGCTGAAATTCCTGCAGTCTATTAGATATGAAAAACATAATAGAGTTAGCTGAGTTATAAAAGGAAGCCCTTAGATTGCTTTCGTCCTCTAGGAAGAATGTTTCTTCCATAGGAGTTACAAAGAACCTAGATGAATAAAGTTCATCAACAAACACTAAACGAGGAATTCTTGCGAGTTCACTCGGTAACTCCTCTTGTTGTTCATTCACCATGCTATATGTTAGCCTGTTCCTCCTCCCTAGTGAGGCACCCTCAACAAAGAAGACAGTTGCTGGGGAAGGCATTCTTTTATCTCTCTGTGATTTTTCTGAATCTACATGTTTTAACACATATTTCTGCCCTCTTTTATAGCCTGAGCTTAGACAGCCACGTGTCAGTATTTCAAATGTGGACCCTTTCACTTATCTCCGAAAAGATCCTGAAGATTTTTCGATTTTCACAAAACTCCAAAGTTGCTTTTGAAAAAGTTTGCTCAATAATTCTGATCTTTTCCAACATGAGTGGCAGATATAAGCCTAATATTGGCACATATATTGCAGCCTGAAGCTAGCAATTTAAGTTATTAAACTTACCATATCCAGCCAGAAGCTGAAATGCTCTAGCCTGAAGCTAGCAATTTTAAGTGTTTAAATACACAAGTTTATACTGCCTGAAGCTGAGACCGACTAGAAGTTGACTGATAGATATTTAATTTATAGCTAGTATGCACCAGTCAGAAGCTGGTAAACAATTTTTCTAAGTTATCCAGCCTGGAGCTGGCACCGACTTGAAGTTGGTACATGGACATATTGTTTGGCATGACCGGTTGGGCCATCCCAGGTAAATAATGATGCACAAAATTTATTTGGTCATTCATTGAAAAGCCAGAAGTTTTTACAATCAATGAATTTCTATGTGTTTGTTTGCTGCGAAATTAATAATACAGCCTTCCAAAGATGAGATTGGCCTAGACCAGCAAGTTTGGGATTAATTCAGGGATATAAACGCGGACTAATAAATCTGCCGTGTTGGCTATCTAGGTAATTTTTACGATGCATCGACTAGATGGTCCATTGTGTGACGCAAGTTGGCATTGTGCGCACTTGTTTTAATGATTAAGCCACTTGCGGGTACATATCCCTACTTATGTTACTAGACTATATGTCTAGATAATACTGGGATATTTCTTCAATGGAGAATGTATATCATTGGAAATAAACCCAAAAAGATCTGGGCCATATTGACAATTGATTGCACGACCATTGATGAAATGTTAGTGTTTGATAAAATGGTATTTTATATGCAGCAACACTTGAGTGCATCAAGCCAATATCATGATTAAAGATCTCCCCACTTAATTGATTAATGGACACATACTTAGTATTTCCCATCTTCGGACCATCGGTTATTCAGTATATAATGCTCCACCATAGGATTGTGAAATGGTTCCTCAAAGAAGATTGGGAATCTACGTTGGGTATGTATCTCCATAAATTACAAAAATAATTGAAACCTATGACAGGAGATTGGAGATTTATTTATAGTAAGATTTGCTTATTAATTGATGTTTTACCCAACATAGGGGGAGAGAATAAGCAGCTGGATCAAGAGATTATTGAAATGATTTATCAATATCTAGTTTTTGATCCTCGAATAAATTAGTATGAACTTGAAGTTCAAAAGATAATTCATTTGCAAAAGATTAGTAAGTCATTTGCCAGACTTTTTTATTTGAGAAGTGTGACCATATACCAGCTGCAAATGCTCCTGTTTAGATTGACAAACAATATAAGTATGCAAATGAATCTATAGATTACACTCGGTTCCAAAAGAAAAGAAATTCTCGATAGAGAAAAAGGAGCAAAATGATAAGATGGCTCCACTAAGGAAATAAGGCCTCTAGTAGAGGTTTGAATTAGAAGTCCTCAAGAAGAGAAAAATCCTCCAGAAGAGGTTTTCTGACACAAATTGATAAAGTTCCAGAAGTAACTCAGGTACCTGAAATAAATGAGCATGATGAGATTTCAATTACAGTGTCAGAAATAAGATTGAACCGACGTGAAAATAACCGTCGACGGAATACTTGTTTTATTTATGATATAGCGCTAAATAAAATGAGGATCATGAACCTACATTGGTGAATGTAGGCGTTGTATGATTGGCCAAAGTAGAGAAATACGTTTAAGGCTGTGTTAGACTCACTTGATGCGAGAAATTTTCGGACCTGTAGTCCGTACACTAAATGGTGTGGAACCAGTCGATTAAAAATGGGTATTTGTGCGAAAAGAGAATTATAATAGAGAGATACAAAGCATGGCTTATCGCACAAGGTTTTACCCAAACGACTTGGTATTAATTGTGAGGAGATAGATATACTCCCCTGTGGTGGATGCAATTATTTTTTGGTAAGTCTGGTATAATGTGAAAAGAATTAGAGATGCATCAAATGGATGCTATTACAGCCTACATCTGTGGATCCATAAGTCATGACATATACACGAGAATCCTTGAAGGATTCACGTTGCCTGAAGCAACTAATTCCCGGGATATATATATTCAATTAAACTAAATTGATCTTTACATGGTTTGAGCCAATTTGGATATGTGATGTATAATTATTCTTGCATATATGCTCTATATGTTTTATTTAATCAGTATATGTGTGAATTTATTATTATTGTTTCTTATGTTTATGATTTAGATCTATATGCGAAGTTTTCATTATTTTTGTGATCTGAATACTATTGGAACTCCTGAAGAGGTTTCCAAATCTGTGCTATATTTATGGAAAAAGTTTAAGATAAAAAAATTTTGAAAAGATTAGATTAATCGATTGGTCTTGAAGTACCACATCACACTGCAATTTATCTTGCTAGTAACATAAAGCCTGAAGCTTTTGCTATCAATTTATTTGCAAAATATAATTTTGCTCTAACGTATTTATATTGGAATATAATATATAAATACATATTCTATTATTTTGGTATATGGAATTATTTTAACCTTGTGAGGCCAAGGTGCATCTAGTTGGTTTTGCAGATATAGGTCTTTTATTTGATCCACATAAAGCACAGGCAAATACATCAAGTATCGTGGAGACCAGAAAACAAAGTATCGTTGTTGCCTCTTCAAATAATGGAGAAATTGTGTTCATACATGAAGTTAGCCGAGAATGTGCTTGGCTAAGATCGATGATGCAGTATTGTCAAGATTCATATGGATTAGTTAGCGAGGAAGATGTTCCAACGACGATTTATGAAGATAATGATAGCTGCATTGCCCAATTAAAGGGAGGATACATCAAGAATCATTCAAGTAACAATCTAGCAGATATACTTACAAAATCAGTTCCTACTAAAACTTTTGAAGAATTGATGAAGAGGATTGGTTTATGGAGGATTCTAGATATCAAGGGAAGCCAAAATCAAGGGGAGTCGAATACGCACTGCACTCTTTTTTCGTTCACCAAGTTTTTGTCCCACTGGGTTTTTCTTGGTAAGGTTTTTAACGAGGCAGTACTTCCTAAGCGTATTCTATCTAAGGTGCAATGACATTCAAGGGAGAGTGTTATAAATAAATTATGGTGAATGTCATTGTTACCATCCAGTAAAACTCATTTTTACCATAGCCGAACTTACCCCTAGTAAATACTTTACCCATACACCAAACTTCTACTTGGAATTATCTCTTTGGCTAATTATCCTCCATAATTCCATTTGTCATAATCCTAATATCATCTTCCTTTATCTAACATTCCTTTGATTTTATCCTTTTAAATTAATCATACTTATTTATTTTTATCCTCCTATTTCCAACTATAAATACCTCTTCATTCCTTCACTTTCATATACTTACATCCTACCATAAGATTGCTCTCTTCATTTCCATACACATACACCTCTCCTCTCCATCTCCCTTCTTCTACATTTTATTAATCTTTATTATTACTATTACTATCAAAGTTGTATTATTACTATTAATGGTGTATTACTTCCATCAAGGTTAGATTATTACCTTGATCAAGCTTATATCATTCCATCAAGAAGAGAATTTCTCCCCCAGTTTTATAACAGAGGCACATGGATGACTCAACGAATCTCATCCCTGGTCAATCCCGCACTGCTCATAAATATGTTTTTTTCTAGAAGGAATAATGTAATATTTCTTACTTAAAAAATATATAAATATAAAGGTTAGAAATGTTTATACAAGTTAATTTTAAAGAGCGTAATTCCATTTGGATATAAAAGTTACTGCTCTGACCAAATGAATGTGATGCTTTGGTAAACGACCCATTCTTTTATTCAATTATGGAGAGACTTCATGTCTTAGTCTTAGTCTTACACACCTAATTTAACACAGAAAGTACATTTCCCAGTACCAAATATTAAACATTATATCATCAACCGCAGAGACAACGCTTTGCAAGGAGGTAGAGGAGCACCACACAGGCAGTCATTCCCCACAAAGGCACTTGCAGGAAATTTTGAGGCCGAAGCCGGAAGCGCCCCGCAGAGACGATTGTAACTCACATTCAAACGTTGTACAGAAGTAAGTGCTTCAAGAACTTTTCCGAAGATTGAATTCCTCGACAGATCAAGAATTGTTAGAGTACTAGGAACACTAAGTTCTTCCAGGTCAAATTTCAGCTTATTTCCTGCGATCCAAAATGATGTAAATATTCTGTCTTGTTAAGTAAACTCACCGCACTTCTTGTTATCTCATTGTTGGAAAGATCTATGTATGCATATTGAACTGCATCGCCTTCGTCGACTTTCCAGTCATCAAGGTCCATCTGGATGCCACATTTTGCAAGATTGAGAGACCTAATTGGGAAGTGAACCCAGCTTGGTATTTGCTTGAAGTGGAAGTTATTGTAAGACAAATGGAGGGACTCCAGGCTAGGAGCATCCAAAGTGGGAAATGGGTCTTCAAGAAAGTTATGGGAGAGGTGAAGCGTCCGTAAAGATCCAAGGTTGGCAAAACTCTAGGGACAGGCCCTCTGAGCTTGTTCCATGCAAGATCGAGGCTTATCAAGTTACTAAAGTTACCAAGAAAATCTGGGATTCTTCCTGTTAATGCATTGTTGCTTAGGTTAAGAAGGGTAAATCGCATATATGGGGTCCGTACTGTTTCAAAAGTACCGTTTCGAGGTCTGTACTATTTTTTGTCCCTTTTACGGATCTGTACTCCTATTTTTTGTCCCCATTAAGGGTCTCGGGCAGCCCGATGATGACGTGGACTGCCCGGTCCACCCTTTTTTTGACACTTGGCAATGCGTGAGACGTGTATTGTGCACGCGCTGTCCATTGAGTATTGTGGGCCCCACTTTCTAATTTCTCATCTTAAAACATAATTTTTGGTTTTTAGATGGAATTTTAATTTTATAAATGATTTTTTAAAATTGAATTGTTAAACATAAATAAAATAAAAAAATAAAAACTCCCAACAGACTACTATTGCAACTCACTTCTTCCAAAAAAAAAAATCTCACAAAGAAAAGAAAAAAAAGGGTTCACGGAAACAACACCAAGACGGTGTCGTGTCCAATATCATCCCCAAAAGCAGCAAGCAGAGTGTCGCTGCTCTGCCAATCGCCACCAACGTCGACACCACCTCGCCGTCGACCATTCCCTACTGGACCGTGTAGCCCCGAACCCGCATGAGCCGACAACGACGGACCACCAGTCACCTTTGCCTCATCGAATCACCCAACGCCTCCTTCTTGTTCACTGGAGCACTGTTCGCTTCCACGTCCCCTCGCCGGATTCTGCAATTCTTCTCCTCACCGGATTCTGCAATTCTTCCCCCGGCTAGGTTGGTAAAGACATACCACAACCTGATACATAACCCATAGAGGTTGAATCCGAACTTGACTTCTTTGAATCTACATAAACCCGTCACACAACCAATAAAAACAACAACCAAATAGCACTCCCAGTTCCTCAAAACAAAATCCAAATGAACCCAAAACGTCATTAATGAACCCGGCTACAGACAAACCAACTCAACCCACAATTAAATCGAATGAAATCAAAAGACATCATCGTTAAATTCTCGGTCGGGACCCAAGATTGCCTTGTCAAAGAACAAACCCAAGCAGTGTCATCCTCGACGACAACAGAGCACACCCATCATCACCCAAAAAACCCAAAGGAAATCTACACAACAACCAAACACCAATTAGTGGTAGAATTTGCGTAAGAGATACTCACTGAGCATCAATCAAGGAATAAGAGAAAAGTACGAAGTGAAGGAGAGGAGGAGGGCGCAAACCTTACCGGCAAGGTGGCGAAGAGGCTGTACGACCTTGTTATGGGTGCTGCCTAGTCAAGCCCAGGCTCTGGCGCTTGTTCCCTTCAATGGAACTCGAACCACCACCGATTCGAACCCAGCAGTGTTGTATGTTGCAGAGCCAGCGCGTGATGGTAAAAGAGAAAGGAGGAAGCAGCGGTTTCAGAGGAGATGGCGGCGGCGATGTGCAGACAGATGGAGGGTGGCCGGAGAGAGGAAGAAGAAATAGAAAAGAGAGAAAAGGAGACGATAAGGAAGAGAAGGGAAAGAATAATTATATTAAATTTTTTTTATTTATTTTAAACATTTAATAAATTAAATTTGTATTAAAAAATTTAAAATAATTTTTTATAATAAAAAACTATAGAAGTTGGGGCCCATTGACATGGTGGACAGCTGCATGCGTTGCCACGTGTCAAAAAGGGGGCGCGTGTGCCTCACCTCCGGGCCGAGCAGTCCACGTCATCAGAGGGGCTGCCCGAGACCCCTAAAAGAAACGGAAATTAGGAGTACAGACCCGTAAAAGGGACAAAAAAGAGTACAGACCCCGAAACGGTATTTTTGAAATAGTACGGACCCCATATGTACGATTTACCCGGTTAAGAAAGTAGATGTTTCCAGCCTGTGAAGACAATGAAGGAGGGATGGGGCCATCCAGTTTGTTGCCAGAAAGGAAGAGAAATCCAAGTTTAGTGAAGGGAGCAAAAAAATCAGGGATGGGACCAGAGAGTTGGTTATCTTGGAGACGCAAGGAGCTCAAATTGTTTAGCTTGTTAAGCCCAAGTGGTATGGTTCCTGTGAGGGAATTCCGGGCTAGATTAAGATCGTCCAGTCGGGTTAGCTTGGATATAGAAGCTGGGATTGGCCCTGTGAGATGGTTCCCATCCAAGCTCAGCTTTTCAAGCTGGCTTAACTTGCCTAGATTGGTGGGTAATGGACCAGAAAGCTGGGTATTGTCTATGGTAACGGATTTGAGTTTTGGTAACCTGAATAGGAAATCAGGGAAGTTACCTGTGATGTTCTTAAGGTCTACAAGGATGAATTCATTTAGATCTTGGAGTTTTGCAAGAGATGGGGAGATTGTACCGGCCAAGAACCCACCATCTTCCCAGGATTTGGGGTATAAAGCAATGATTGTGACCCGGTTGCTGTCAACACAAGCCACACCCCTCCACTTGCAGCAATTGCTTCCTGGCTTCCATGAACTAATTAAGCATTCCAAAGGGGTCATGGGTTATGGCAGATTTGAATCCCAGGAGACCTGCTTCATCATCCTTGTGGCAGGAAGCAGCCGATGCTTGCTTTGAAGAGTGGATAAGTGCTGTGAGTGTAGATAACAAGAGAAATAGTAATGGAAACTTCATGATATTCTATTCTTGAAGAGGACAGCGATAGGGATGGGTTTGGAGATTGATAGGATCATATCACCAACTCATTTCCTGTGCAATATTTTGCATGGGATTTTCAAGAACATGCACGTGATCATCGTTAATATCTTTTAGCACATGGATCCGTTCGAGGAATCTGGTCCTTGGGGCAAAGGGACAAAGCGAATAACCATGGTGCTGCAGTAATTAAAGGCGAATTAATTTGGCCATAAATTCATGTCTTCCAAGATAACTAATTTAAGGCGGGGTAATCAGCCATAGATAAGGTCCAAGCATTAATTAACTTAATTAATTAACCATCGGAAAATTAATTTGGGCAAAAAATTGGGTGTTTTTAGATTTCCGTTGGTAAACTTCTAAGGAACAAAGGTAGTGACTTATGGGTGCCCATGCCAGGAAGGTAGAAAGCACAATCAAACTTATTGGTGCGGACTGGACGTGGCGATTCATGTTTACGGATCAGGTTTTTGTCGGAACAGTAGATCGATAAACAGATATTAATTTCTCGAACCTGACCTTTACAGTGCAATCCTCTTAAGAAAAGTACTCTAAAGCTTTTGTTTACATTTCTTAAGCCTTCACCTTTGGTTTAAGATATGAATTCTTTGGTCCGGCTACAATTATGAAGATTGTGGGATTGCGAGCTAAAATAATGGCTACACTAGCTGTCATCCTGCATCCTTATCCGATTTATACCAAAATTAAATTGGCAGCTTGAATTCTTTTTACTCTTCTAGAAACAAGTTGGACTAAACAATTAGGAAAATGTGCCATGATTTTGAAGTCGTTAAGGTTAGTGTCCGTAGGTATCCCCAAATTTTTTTGAGCTGCAAATGAATGATGAGTAATAGTCTTCTATTCCGGTGTGATATTGAAAAATTGAGAGAGTAAATGAAAATTATATTATTCTCTTCTCATTGGTTTGGATTACTTGGTCCATCATGCTAGGGCGGATCGTGGAATTTTTATTAGGGGGCCAAATTTGCAATAATAAATTTTAAGGAGGGCCAAAATTATATAAATTAGTATAGAGTAGGAGAAATGTTAAAAAAATATTGAAAATGTACAAACCTAAGACTTGAACCCGCGCCACGTATCAATGCTCACTACCACCAAGCTACAAGATTTTTACTATTATTTTATTCCCATATATAGATAAGTACGAATTTAAGGGGGGCCCTGGGCCAAGCTCGCACCCCCCCCCCCCCCCCCCCCCCCCCCCCCCCCCCCCCCCCCCCCCCCCCCCCCCCCCCCCCCCCCCCCCCCCCCCCCCCCCCCTCCCCGGATCCGCCACTGCCATCATGTATTGTGGACTGAGAGCTCGAGAGTTTGTCGGGTCCACTAATATTTTTGGTCATATCAGTAGCCCCCTAAATGGCTGAACTTGGTACAAGTTCGGGCATTTAAGTATCCATGGCCCTTTGGATGTCACCGCATTTATGGAATATGCTTTAGGGAAGACTGCCTCATTAAAAACCTTATCAAGAAAAACCCAATGGGATAAAAACCTGATGAAGGAAAAAAGAGTGCAACGCATATTTCATTTCTTCATCGTTTTGATCGTCATGAACTAAGAGACCCTTCATGGTAGCTTGGGTCGGTACTCTTTTTGTTGCTTTTATGAATACAGCCTCCTTTTGTTGCACCATTTGATTTCTGGTTTTTGGACCACTCCAAATCGCCATCCTGGAGGTCTTCGCCTTGAGTTACTCTTGGCGTACCGTCAACGGGCATCTTTTGGCCTTCGTTCGGGAACCTTTGTGGTGTCTTTGCTTGGAACCACTCCACGGGTAATCTACGTTGGGCACCTCCCGGCCTTTGTTTTGGATCCTCAATAGGATCTTGGTTGGGAACCACTTCAGGGGTTGTTTTAATGGCTTTGTAATGTCAATATTTTTGAAGTGGAGCATCAGTATCAGGTGCCTGATCAAGAGAAAGGGGATTTTGGATGCTACTTCGGCATCCTCTTGAATGGCTCTTCAGCATTAGGAACCTCGTTTGAGGTGGGGAGCCCTAGATGCATTGCAGGCATCTTTGTAAGCAGCACACACTAGGCCTTATAGGTTTAATTTGCCTTGCATCCGTTGTGGCGGTGGAAGCCTTTGGGAGCCATTTTGGGACGTCACCCTCGTTTTCATCTTTAAGCAGGTTCACGGAGGCTTCCTTCTCTCGGGGAAGCATAGAGAATAACCTGAGTTCAAAATCACCAATCCGTGCATCAGCATTCCCAGGGCCTTTGCACTGTAAGGCTCCGATGGGGCTGTTCGCAGCTAATTGTGTTCGTTCTCTACTTTCATCCTTGGGCTTCCCCTTGATGGTAGCTCGTCATTACTTACTTTTAGATCTTCCATGTTATCATTTGGTTTCCTTTGATGGTGCACACATGTTAGGCAGCCGTCATAATAGCTCCAGCATTGTTCAGCCACGAGCGATATGCTTGATGGGATTTGATTTTCTCTCCTGAGCGTTTGATGGCCTGGCCTTTGATTTCTTCTGGAAGCTCTCCTGTTCCTAGTCCACGACATTGAGGGTGAATGCATCTCTAGCTTTGGATTCTGTGAATGATCCTCCATTGTGGTATAGATTTTTTCGAAAATCAGTTGCCACCTTTGTGTTGGAATCTTCCCGGAACCTGATAACTTGTGGGAAGTATCACGAACATCATGTGAGGCATCATTAGCAATGATAATGATAGGTCAAGTAGTACTCATATATTAATGATAAGATTATATATACATGCATCACCAAGCATCATGTAAAATAGCTTTATTAGCCATACTGTATGTAAAAAGTAGTCACATGATTTTTGCATAATGATTTCCAAGCAGAGTACGAAAATATCAAGCAATAATGATAGTAACTGTGATCTGCATAGTACAGAATATAGGAACCATTTAAATGTTTCTCACGACATTTATAAGGGTTGAATTTGCACCATGTGAGAAAATAAATATCAGCTTACTGAGCAAACTGACAAATAACATCCAATAAATTACCAAATAATCAAGGAGAAATGAGCTTATAATAACCTACCATAAGAATGCGAACATCCAAATGCATGTACTGCATATTTTGGGCGGTGAAGAATTTGGGCCGTTGGAAGCTGAAAAGCAATCTCTTTATGCCTTTGGGCCTCTTGTGCGTCTGTTGTGAGTCTGCTCCACTAGACCTTGTTTTTGGAACCTCTAGAGATTCTCCCTTTGAACTACTTATGGGGTCGTGATCATCAAAAACCTCTCGGCTTTAGTATTATCTCGATTAGGGAATGCATTACCCTTATGGTGGCACTAATTCAGGAGATGAGCAACTAGTCAGGTTTGTTTTGATTTTTCAGTATTCTGGAGAGCGGGAATTCCTCATGCTAGTGAAAGAATTGGTATGTTTTGGGCATCCTAAAAAAGGTATCCCTGAAGATATAGGTACCCTAGGAAAGGGGTCCTTTCAGCTTCCTCAGTATCTATTTTAGAATCACTCTTGGGCATCGGGTCCCTTGTTGGTTAAAGAGGGAACTTTGGAGATACTCTGAAATTTTCTTCAATGGCACTTAGGATTTTGAGGTTCAAATAGAAGAATAGCCTCTGGCAGAACCGTGGGTATCATTCTAAATGGTATATAAGCCTCAAGTGCCCTTGATGTTGTTCCATCATGGGAAGGGAAAAGCGTCCCTTTGACCCTTCTTTAGTACCCCATTAGGAGATGGGCGACTTGGTATTGATATTTTGTTTATTTGTATTTTATGGATACCCTGTTAAGAATTTGGTACCCTCTTATACGTGAAGAGTCCCTTTGAGAAATAGATGGCCTTTTAGGTACCATGTGGTTATCTTGAATTCATAATTAGGTGGCTTTAAGATGGGCACCTATGAGATCATTGGTTCTTCTGAAAAGAGGATTTATGAGGACACTTCATCATCTTTCAAGAAATTTAAACTTTTTTTTTTTGTGTTGTTTGGAATCTTTGGATAGCCTTCGGATTACCAGCCCCCTACATTTGGAGTGATTGTTTTGGGGTTCGTGATCTTTCTAACCATCAAACATGGCCATAGGTTTTGAGTGGAAACCCGATACAGATCATTCTTCATGATCTTCAAGGAATCAGGCGCCTTGCAGGAGTTTTTGGGTGAGGATTTTCTTAGAGAGTAGTCGTCTCCCTCTAAGCTTCCTACAAATGGTGGTCCCTTAGGACTTGTTTACACATTGAGCATATGACTTTAGGGTGTTTGTCCCTTTACCGTGTTGGTTCCAAGTTATTTGATAGGTGGGGGTAAGCTTCTTTCATTAAAGGGTACCGTTTCATCATCATCGGGCACCCATTGGCCCTCATTTTTGGAACCTCCATTTTTGGTTTGGAACCACTCTATGAGTGACCTTCGTTAGGCACCTCTGAGCTTTCGTTTTAGGACCTCTGTAGGGTCTTTATTTTGAACCACGCTATGGGTTATTTTCATTAGGCACCTTTGGCCTTAGTTTTGGGACCTCCACAGGGTCTTTGTGGGTGTTCTATTATCTAGTGTTTCAACTGTTTTGTAGGTGCCCCATGAGCTTCCTTCAGGTTCCTATTGTAAGGTGTCCTAAGAATTTATGAAGGTCCCGTTAAGGGATGAACCTCCTGTACAGCATCCCATTTAAGGGATGACGGCACTTGGATTCCATGTCGTCCGGCCTCTCGAGAAGGTGGAATGTCCCATTAAGAGATGGAATTTTTTTGGGTTTCCCGCTACAAGGTGTCCCGCTATTGGGTGTCCCGTGAATTTGGGGAGATCTTGTCGAGGGATGGACCTCTTGTTTGGCGTCCCATTAAGGGATGAACGGCCTTATTAAGAGGTAGGCTACCTTTTGCATTTGCGAAACTTCCTTTAAGAGTTTAAAGCTAAAAGCTTTTCAATTGTTTCTTGTTTCTTGGTCCTTTATTGTAGGACTTGGATGATGCTCCTTGTCAATTTGTTGATTGTTGGATAGCTTGTTGAGGAGAATATTAGTTTGACTTGACATCCTCCATAAGATTCATGGAAGCATAAAAAAAAAGATTCAAGGAAGCAATTGCTTGTTTGAATTGAGTCCCGTTGTTAAGGATGAATGGATAGTAACCTCGAACACGGAGGATATTGCTTTCTTAGCAAGGTCGGTAAGTCTTTTTGGGAACCATTGGTAGGGTAAATACCAAATGTGCTTCCCTTTTGTACAAAGGGGATATGAGGTAGAGGGGTTATGAACCTAGTCATGGATTCTCGTGCAGTGTTTTTGCGGGTTTTGACAATTGCCTCATGCATTAATAATTCTTGATCGCACGCTCGTTGGGTGAATGATATGTATTTTTCGGGATGTGTTAGGTCTGGGCTTCCATCTTGATGTGCATCCCTCATATGCTTAGGTGCCATGTTCAGTGTTGAGCGACCCTTAAGTGTGGGAGCGCTTGTGGAAGACAACATCCCTGTTGGGTGCCACGTTAGACATTGAGTGAACATTGTATATGTGGGAGCGCCTGTGGAGGACAACATCTCTATCGGGTGCCACGTTAGACGTTGAGAGACCCTTGTATATGTGGGAGTGCTAGTGGGGGACAACATCCTTTTTGGGTGCCATGTTAGACGTTGAGCGGCCCTTGAGTGTGGGAGAGCTATGGAAGACAACATCCCTATTGGGTGCCACGTTAGACATTGAGCGACCCTTGTATATGTGGGAGCGCCTGTTGAGGACAACATCCCTTTGTCTGTGGGGTGTCCCATTAAGAGATGGGCATCAATAGTTGATCTCAAGTGTTTCTCTTTTAAGGAAGGGGATACAAGATGGAGATATCATGAATCTTGGCGATCTTTTCTGTGTTCGTGCGTTAACAAAGTCAATGGTACCCTGTCCCTAAGATGCACCATTTTGGGGATAGACTTTAAGGTCGTGGAGCTTCCCAAGGAACCTTGAGTCTTGGGTCAGTCGTAGAGCTTCTTTGGGAACTCCTCAGTTAGTTTGGGCTCCTCCACTTGTTGGATTACTTGGGCCATCGTGCAGTGTGGACTATGGGTTCGAGAGTTTGTGGGGTCTACTAATATTTTGGGTCATATCACAGTGGCATTTTATTTCCTGTCGCCCAGCTTCCCTTTCTTCATTATAGTATAGTAGATAGCAATTTTCAGCACGCTCTTTTGCTTAGCACTAGAACATTTTCTTCTTCTGCTCTTTCCAGCACCCCAATTCGGCGATTTCCCCAAATAACAATACTTGTAATTTGTTGAACTCTTTCTTGGTTAAGTGTAAGTCATTGCACACATGTTGGGGATAAATGTCCCTTCGATGCGCCTCCCAAGATCATCCACAAAATCATAAAAGAAATTGCAAAAAATTAAACAGACACAAAATTTATAATGGTTTGGCCTTTTTGCCTACATCCACTCTCTACAAACTTCTCACTCATATTCATCAATATTAGTATAACTTCGTTGGAGCAAAAGCACCACCTACAATACTACACTGGGAGAATAAACTCCACCTACACTACTAACTCCACCTTACTAGGGAGAATAAGGAACCTTAATCCATCTTGTTTTTCTACTCCCTTTGCTTATGGAGTATCTTCACTGCTCTTCTTCTTCTTCTGGAGGGTATGACACCAATACCCTATTTAATTCAGCCCAAAATCCAACAACACCTTCCTCGACCTTGCACTATTGCATTCTACCTTAATATTTTGTCGAAGTCTCAAACTTTTATGGAGGATGGGATTTATCCTTCGGTCTCCTCTTGACTTTTGTTTTATTCTTTTCCCATCCACGAACTTCATCAGCACAGGAACCAATTTACCCCCACACATTCAATTGTAAGCCAAAAAATTTCTTGCAAGGTTATGGCTTTCCCACAATTAAAATTTGATCGCTCCTCTACTACTTGTTAAGGACATAGGGTGGTGCAGCAGAAGAACACCCGTACAGCTCTAGATTTGAAACAATACCTAGATAAACTTAAAAAACTTAATAAAATAATAACACAATAATTGTGGAGAATTTTCATAGTATTATTGCTCAAGACAATACAATAACACACACCTAATCTTTCCCCTCTCAAGCTATTCAATGTTATTAAACTCGAACCGGAGATTGACCTAGTCAGGCCACTAGGTCGCGGTTTTTCCGGACCAGAAGTGGTCAAACATGGGTTTAACCGGAAATTTTACAAAGAAACTTTTGACCTAAAGACCTAGTTGGGTCACGATTAACCATGTTTAAGCTGCCGGGCTGGTCCAAGTTTAATAACATTAATGCTATTTATAATAATTATTGAGTGCTCATTAAGTAATCTTAAAAAGCCTATCCACATTAGATTTCTTTTTTACCACTCCTACCGTATACATAATAAATCTCTCATTAACAATCCATCTTACACACAATTGGCTCGCATTAGCGCTCTTTTGTGCCTAAAAAATGGGGATGCCTGACAAAATACCCCAAAGAGATGAAAGATGCTAAGTTTGAATAACCTTTGGATGTGTGTTCAATTATTCTAGTCAAAGGTTTAACGTTTGCTTTTTTTTTTATTACATTTTTTGTTAAATCACAATGAAAGAATCAAATAGCAGGTCTTATGAAGATTCTTTTTGGATTCTGAGCCGAAAATGTTCCTATTAGCTGTCATCTTGGATCCATTTGTTCCAGAATTAAAATACGAGATTTCGAATCCTTTTTCTTTTCGAAAACAAGTTGGAATAAGCAAAGAGGAAAACGTGCCAATATTTTGAAGTCAAAGATTGGGGTCTTGATCTGTATCCCGCGCAAAGTCACATGGATTGTGGACTGCAATATACTACGATGCATACAAAACTCTATCTTTCCACTATTGCCATTCATTACTGTTTTTCTGGTCTGGTTATTTCACTTTCTTTCCTGTCGCCCACATGCCTTTTGTTCACTTTTTTTTTTCGGTTCATCAAATGAAAATTGCGGGCCATGGTTTCTTGCAAGCACTAGTTGTTGCGAGCATATCACTCAATTAAATGCTTGCATAAAATTGTTCTTGGAGAAATTTTTGAATTACTATGTGAGGTTGTAAGTTGTAACCTACCAATATGGATTTTACTAAGCTTTACTTATTTGCTCTTACAAACATAACAAAGAAAAAGATAACTAGAAAGTTATATGGACTAAGTCGACAATGGATTACACTGCAATTGTGTGAAGCCACCGCACTCTAACCATTAGATAGCAATTGTAAGAAGCGCATTCTGGCCATTAAGATAAAGTTTAAGCTAGCAAGGGATATTTATGAGACCAGGAGATGAGATTCCATAACTCACCATTCCACAAAAATTAAATAATGTTATTGCTCATCTGCAAAATGAACATTAACGCTCATGTGGAGCATGTACCCCATCTTCAAACCATATAAAAATCATCAACTCGTTCTTTCCACACGCTGTGAGTTGGCTTCCCACCATATAGTCAAATGACTTTTTGTGCGTCTCCATTGAGACTAATCCTATAAAAACCCTCTGCATAGTCCTCCAAAATCATCCTATATTCTCAAATTGTCACTGTCCTTCCTCTCAAAACTATAGAATATGAAGTTCCTACTCTTACTATCCATACTCACCCTCCACTCTCTCAAGCTAACAGCAGAAGCAGCTGCCTGCCACAAAGATGATGAAGCAGGTCTCCTGGCATTCAAATCTGCCATAACCCAAGACCCCTTGGAGATGCTTAGTTCATGGAAGAAAGGCACCAATTGCTGCAAATGGAGGGGTGTGGCCTGTGTGGACAGCAACCGGGTCACAATCATAGCTTTATACCCCAAATCCTACGAAAGAGATGGATTCCTGTCCGGTACAATCTCACCATCTCTTGCAAAACTCCAATATCTAAGTGATATTATGCTTGCAGATCTTAAGAACATCACAGGCAACTTCCCTGATTTCTTGTTCAAATTACCAAAGCTCAAATCCGTTTGGATAACTGGTAACAAGCTTTCTGGTCCATTACCCACCAATCTTGGCAAGTTAAGTCATCAACTTGAACAACTGAGATTGAGTGACAACAAGTTCACAGGGCCAATACCAGCGTCCATATCCGAGCTAACCCGGCTGGACACTCTTTCTCTAAGTGGCAATTCCCTCACAGGAGGCATACCACTTGGGCTAAGCAAGCTCACCAACTTGAGTTTCTTGAGTCTGCAAGATAACCAACTCTCTGGTCCCATCCCTGATTTCTTTGCTCCCTTCACTAAACTTGCATTCCTCTACCTTTCTGGCAACAAGCTTGAAGGCCCCATCCCACCTTCGTTGTCTTCACAGGCCGGAAACATATACTTTCTTAACCTAAGCCGCAATGCACTAACAGGCCGAATCCCGGATTTTATTGGTAACTTAACTAACTTGTCACTCCTCGATCTTGCACGGAACAAGCTCACAGGGCCTCTGCCTCGGAGCTTTTCCAACCTTGTAAACTTACGTTACCTTCATCTCTCCCATAACTTTCTTGAAGACCCGTTTCCCACTTTGGATGCTCCTAGCCTGGAGTCCCTCCATTTGTCTTACAATAACTTCCACTTCAAGCAAATACCAAGCTGGGTTCACTTCCCTATTAGGTCTCTCAACCTTGCAAAATGTGGCATCCAGATGGACCTTGCTGACTGGAAAGTCGATGAAGGGGATGCAGTTCAACTTGCATTCATAGATCTTTCCAACAATGAGATAACGGGAAGTGCGGTGAGTTTACTTAACAAGACAGAAAATTTGCGAGCTTTCTGGATAGCAGGAAACAAGCTGAAGTTCGACCTGGAGACACTGGAGATTCCTACTTCGCTAACCCGCCTTGATTTGTCCAAGAACTCCATTTTCGGGAAAGTACCGGAGACCATTTCTGGGTTGCAGAGCCTTAAGGTGAGGTATAACCATCTCTGTGGGCGGCTTCCGGCTTCTGCATCAAAATTTCCGGCAAGTGCCTTTGTAGGGAATGACTGCCTGTGTGGTCCTCCTCTACCCCCATGTAAAGCCTAGTCTACTAGTCTGCAAGTTGGCAAATAGGAGCTGATAAATGTACTTTTTGTGTTTTCAAAGTCAAATTTTAGAAAGATGGACTTATGGAGGGATAAATCCTCTCAATAATTGAATAAAGATTTGGAATTGTTTATGAAAAAAATGTTATGCTATTATTAACAGTCGCTAGCGTGTACAATGCTTGTCCAAGATACCTCCAAAAATGGTTCAATCGAGGTTGACCATTAAGTTATGGAAATTTATTTAATTCATAACCCTACCATATTGCTGTCGGGTAACTTGGGTTTAACCTATCCGCTTATTAGTAGCACTACAAGCTTGACCAGAGGATCAACTTGTTTGACTTTCCACGAGAGTGATAAAAGTCTTTCAATCAAGATTCCTCATATATATGTATGATGGTGAGTAGCATAAGAAAATGGCAGTATCTGGCAAGTTTTGTAGTTATGGTGGTAGACTTAGTTGGTTAAGATTTTGCCAACTCATATATGGTAACATATTTTAAAAAATCAATGTCTAGTGTGGAGTGGTATATAGCGTCACTATTTTCAGTTGTTGGCCTGGGTTTGAAACATTACAATGACTTTCTGTGCACATTTTTGCTTTATTTTCAAATGTCTATTAAGTTTTAGTCTGGAATGGTAACATGCTATCAGAGTTCAGTGCTTGATTTAATGGTCTACATTGCCTTATCTATGTTTTATTTGTTGTGATGAACCAAATATGCAAAAATGGTGTTAGGTTGTGCATTGCTCCATTTTTGTTAAAAGATGGTTGCACCACCGGACCCTAAGACTTCTCTGGATCTTTTTGGGGCATCTCTTGTCACCTTCGACCAACTATCTTTTGTTAAATATCCAACACCAATGCATAGGTCTTGGTTGTTACCTACTCTAGTGAAAAATTGGTGGATTAGCTTTCCAATTTTTTCAAGTTTATAGGATTAAGTTGTTAATTTCTTAATTTCTAGTTTAAGTTGTTGGTTTTGTAGCCTATAAAAAATTTTGCTTTCCAATGAACAAATCATCCCAAACATTCAAGCTTTTCTCTCATTTCTCTTTTCGGTGTTCTCAGGTCAGGCTCTACGCAATTTGCCTGTGCAAGTGAGTCTTGCTCAGTCTCAACACAGTCTGCCAGTGTGACGAGATTGGTAGTGTGAAAGATTAGTGCTTAGTGTTGCGCATTGTTCAACAATCTGGTAACGGAGCATTGTTCAAACATCTTTAACATTGGATTCTAATGGAGAGTGCTATGTGGATCAAAAGTTAACATTTTTGGCCTGGTTGAGGTGAACAATACTTAGTCCACATCTTTGTTAGTATAATATGCCCAAAAGCCAATCATGGATGATTATTTGTAGTCATGTATACGCCTTAAGGTTATTCCAATAAGTATCGTTTATGAGATAAACGCTTGCACATACTTATAACCCTAGAATATCTCATATTCTTAAATGTCCCTAGTCGATTATTATTACGGATGGGTTGTAATAATAAATTAAGACTAGCGTA